>JAOVVB010019690.1:0-15000 GCA_028570985.1 Heterobranchus longifilis | reverse complement strand
GATTAGTAATAGATCTAACAAAGACAGGAAAAACATTCAAGTCAAATGTTGGAAACTATTGTACAGAGGTTTTAGATATCAATTAATCTGGCTTAACGGAAAAACAGTGCTGGTAGAAAGCCTCTGGGAAATCTGCCCAGCCTGGAAACAGGAAGTCCGTGTTCCCGTTCTCAAAGTCCTGTCGCTACGGAAACAACCTCCAAGCTATCAATCTACACGCTGAAAATTACAAGTTTTGAAGATTTGGATTGTGCAATAAGGCCGGCCTGCTCTGTTCTTTCAGTTAATGATGATCAGTTAATGATGATCTAATAATATGTTTACATCATTTTCATGTAGGTGTTCCACCAAAATGCACCCCCTCATGGTGCCGCCATGTGATTGGTTTAAGGAAATACAAACAGGCCAGGGAGTTTTTTCACTATTCAGGAGTGAAAGTGCATTTAATCCAGACTGTCCCCCAGTGTGGACACAGCGCTGTGGAGATAGATCTAGAGAGACTAGATATCGATAAAATGATAATGTGCCACGGAGACATCCCTACAGAATATAGATCTTGTTGCTCCTCTTATTGTGAATTTCTGCATATATTACATGTTGCTTGTGCACATACAGCACACACCTGTGTTTGTGTGTGTTGTCCCCAGGTGTGGAGGATGAAATGGCCCTGGCCCTGGAGCTGAGCCGACGAGAGGGACAACCCACTGACACACCTCAGAAGCCAAAAGTCCCTCCTGCCGAGTCTGACAAATCCCACCCCAGCCCTCACTCTGCAGGCACGCACTGGTCATTCAGCTCCGCTCCCAAATATGAGGTTGCGGGCAGCAGCGAGGATGACGAAGACGATGACGAAAACGACGAAGACCTGCAGACGGCTTTGGCATGCAGCCTGTCAGAATTCGACGCAGAGCAGAGAGCAGCTCTTACCGACATCATATCAGGTGCTGTGAGCATGGGCAGAGCCAAGAGTAAAGCTGATGGCCATAAAGGAGACAAGGTTTATAAGACTACACATTTTAACGTGACTGTTAACAATGATAAGATTGTTACTGGGGAGATAGATGAAGAGGGGCGGTTTAAAATGGGATCAGGTCCTGGAGCTGGGTGGGGAAAGGAGGGAAAGGGAACCAGGGAGCCAGCCTCCTCTCCTGAATCATCCACAACTGCCGACACTACACCAGTGAGCAAAAGCAGCGAACAACATGTTGAACCTCTTGAAAAGGTTGAAACCATGAAAAGCAGTGATGGCAGTGCGAAAAAGAAAAAGAAGTGCGGGTGTATTATGTGCTAATGCAGTGTGTGTGTGTGTGTGTGTGTGTGTGTGTAGGCATGGGACGATATGAACATTTCATGTCACGATTATCCCGGCCAAAAATAATTGCAATTCACGGCATTATCCCGATAATCAATGAAATGTGCTTAAAACGGCACTAAAACATACTGGAATCACTTTACCTTACATTTTGCTTTGTTACATTACAACTTTTTTCTCTTAACGACTTTTCGTCATAAAATTGTGACTTTTTCTCTTAACATTATGACTTTTTCTCTAAAATGACGACTTTTTTCTCAAAACATTACGACTTATTTTAAGAAGCAAATATTTTTATTGCATCACAGATAAGACAATGGAAATTCACCACGATCAACTTATTGTGTTTTTTATCGCGGTGTGTGTGTGTGTGTGTGTGTGTGTGTGTGTGTGTGATGCCTTATTTTTTATACGTATACCTCAGTGTTCTGCCTACAGCCAGACTCACTGTGATGTGATTTCCCAACTGACAAGGCTTTCATGCAGTCCTAACGCCTCTTAGAAACAGTGAGTCAACTTTGACAGGGCGCCAAGCCAGACAGTTCTGTATACAGTCATTTGCCAATACATCTAATAGATCAAATCAAATGCAAAGCAATGCAGAGGATTGTTTCTGAATTTGCCAAATATTTACGCAGACTGAAAAGAGTGGGATTAAGAGTACTGATAGTGATTTAAACCGAGGCTAGGGCCACCCAAGATTGTGATTGGTTTAAAGAAATGCAAACAAGCCAGAGTTTTTTTCCTATCCAAGAGTGAAAACATCACCGGAGCCAGACCTTCCTCCAGCGCTGAGGAGAGAGGTCTACATGAGACTACACCCAGTCTGAAACAATAGATCGAAATCTAAAGCAGGCCACAGAACTTACATAAAACTAGTTTGATTTTACCAATTTCTAGAATATATAAATGTAGCTGAAGCATACACACACACTTTACAAATACACCTTGTAAATACACAGTGGCTTCCCAGTCATAACTGTTCAGTACCCCAGCTTCTACACTGCTGCAAAGTTGCAATAGTATCTTTGAATGCAAGTACATGTCTTCTTGGCCTTAATACACTCTTACTAAAATACTATGACCATATTTGGTCAGATTGTGTAGATTAGGGGGGTCAGCACTTCATGAAGTTGGAAAGCATAGCACAATGTGCACAGCATTATGACTGATTGTAAACCAGTTATAAATAGGTCTAATCATTATATAAATATTTCAGATTTTGATCCTTTTTGTGCCTTTGCACATTTTGACTGTGTGCTTGCTTTGCTTACATTACCAGTGCAAATGTGCCAAATTAGAAAAAAAACAATTTTATCTAAAGCAAAGCAAATGTCAAAGGTATAGTATACGTTAGTGATGTGTTGTCAGGTGTTTTGAGGAGTGAGAGTGGGAGAATTCAACTGCATTGTGACGGTTGTGCGAATGTTTAAAAGTATGGAGCTTCATCAGCAAATCAGTGCGAGGTCTGATTTCCACTGGAACTGTCAGTGTAGGTTAGGTACTGCAGCTGCACTTAATCAACTATTGATTATGTGCAACCTGAAGCAAAGCATTTAACCCCCCGGCTCCAGTTTAGCTGCTTAGCAAAATTACTGTTTACTGCTGAAACAAGATTGAATTAATAGTCAAAGTAAGTATTAATAATCTGCCAAAAATGAAGAACATATGGCTACGTTCACATTAGCAGCCAATGTGGTCCAGATCTGATTATTTTGCTCTCATGTGACACAGATCAGATTTTTTCAGAGTAGGTGTGGACACAGAAATCTGTTTTTTTTTTTCAATCAGATCTGGGTCACTTTGACAGAGTGCCTCAGTCTAAACAGTGATATCGGAATTCATGTGACTTTTAGGCTCTTTTCCTTTGTCCTGGTGACCGCCAGTAGACAACCTTATATTTTAAGTTGATAAAATGTACCTGAATTCATGAATATGCAGGCTATTACTACAGACATTTGTCAAAAGCCTGGGGTTGGTTGACACACCTTTCACTCTCTGCTGTATTTCTCTGGCATACTTTATGTCTGAATATTCTAATCAGCAGCTAAAGGAAGATTAAGGTCTCAGTTCTAAATAAATATATTTATGTACACAAATGTTTCCTAAAAGCAGGTTAGGCTATTCGTGATTAAAGTCATATTTTGCAGTTGTGCCAACCAGCACCATCATGGGGTTGGATGGCACAATGTTAAAATGTTTATATTATTTATTGCAGGACTATCCCACCACCACGGTACCTGAAACAAAAACAAAAAATCTAATTAACATTGATGGTGAAAAAAGCACTTGCTGCAAAGGTGATATTAATGTATGTATAAATGGTGATCTAAAAGTTACCTATGCCTCATACTTACACTATATTTACTTTATTGAATTACGTACTACATTTTTAATCTATGTATGTCAACATGGTATTCATTCTTTAGGTTATGTACAGAGGAAACGTTTGTGTTACATCTTTCATGAAAACAGAAGTACATCTTATGTAATGTATCGTCACTGTGTTGTCACTGCCGGTGACGGATAACATTTTTAGAGATGCTAATTTTAACAACCGTTCTGAAAAACATAATCTGAGCTATATTCCCACTGATTTTCAAAGAGAAAGAGGTCAATAATGAGATACATTGAAGTAGAATGCTTTGTTCTGTTCTATGTAAAGCTTCTAATAGTGTGTTTTGGCATAGTGTTATAAACTGAGTGATAACACACAGAAAGCTACCACCGCTGCAATGTCTGTGCACAGTCCAGGAAATGCAAGAATACTAATATAGGGCCAGTTTTAAATGTGATTGTTGCTGTATCTGTGAAATAAGGCTGAAAGTAACAGAATCAGTATTATGTTAAATAAATATTTTTACTACTGTTCAAAGACACATCTGTCTCAATGCGTACCTTATTAAAGGCAGTGTCCCTTTCCCTGCCCTGCTGTTACATTGCTCATTGAGCATAATCCGTTTATTTTTCACAAGTGCTTGATTTATTTTGCATTGCATGAGGTTTTGCTTTCACTTTAAAGGATATCTTTAAAGTATCATCACTGGCAAACATTAAGCACAGCTGTGAGAATACATTAAATATTTACAAATTCTAATAATACTTGCTGTTTCGTAGATGTTTATCATTTCTTCTCTCCAAATTGTTATTGCCTGTGGAGAGGGAATGAGAAACAGGCAGATGGTTTCTGTCATAAAACACCTGTATTATTTGTACTGCTTCGAACTGCCATGTGTTTCTGTTATTGTTTATTTTTCAGATTGTTAAAAGGGAAATAACAAATAAAGATTGAGCCGAAGAGGATATTTGGGATATTTGACATTTTTCTTTTTCAGAATATGGCAGTAACAGCTTTGCATTTTCCACTAATTGTCACGGATTTCATGCTACACTAGTACTACCATTACTACTACAACGAACAACGATACATGGAATTAACTGCAGTGCTGCTTACCCTTCCTGCGTCTGGTCTTTCTGGATCTCTAAAACAGATGTAGGCATATCATTTAATAAAAAACAATTTATAAGGGCCATCAGAACTTGATCAGTATGCTTACATGTGATTTCACTCTGTATGTTATCCAAGCAAACATGTCCCTATTTACTTACCACACTGACCCTTTACACTTTCCTAAAAGCTGTATGTTGATCATTAACAGCCTGTTTCTCATCTGTTCTTCTCATCTCTCTGCTCAACCACATCCTTATTTTGTGTGCAAGTTTCACCTGTTTTCAATGCAAACTAAATCGTTTTAAGATATTTATTGCACCGTTTTTCTTGATAAGAAAGAAGGCCTTGTTAATTCATAACTATTTTCCAGTAAATGTGTCACCAAAACCTGACAAAACATAAAACTGCCATGGAGACCAAACCAATCATCACAAATTTGAACTCGCCAAAGAATATGTAATCTCTTATTTTGTTATGAAACACTGTTATTTTCTGCTGATCTCTTCTGCTTTACATTTTCATTTTGTTCCTCCGCTAACAATATGTTGGGATCACCTTTTAATGCCTATCTTGTATTGTCATGTTATGAGCTCTTATTTTCTGTAAATAGATCTGTGTGACTTCAAAGAAATACAAGTTTTGTTTTTTAAATTGGTAATGTGACAAACACACTTACTTGTGCCACATTATTGGGACTTAAGTTGCAATTTCTTATTTGTCTTACACTTCCTGCTTCCTGTTTCAGACTCAGACTTCGAGGCCTTCACAAGCTAACCTGATTGGCTCGTGCTGTGCTGTGCCCCAGCCGCGCCCGGAGGTAATGAACCAGTGTGAACCTGAAGCACATAAGCCCCCTGTAGATGATTAGGTCCCATTTTCTTAGACGTTATATCAGGCGATGCCTACAGTTTTTGCTTTACTGATGAAGTGTAACATGTCCTTGTACATCTATTCTTACAGGTCAAAGGTCAATTCCCCATGATGCACTTGTGTCTCTCTGCCCAACATGGCTCCTACCTGCTGAATGACACTTCAAAACAGATATAAATGTGTTTTTTTTCTATGTATGTATGGATGTATGTATGTGAGTAAGTGTGTACATAGCTCATTGTGGAGCGAAAGACTGGAAAGTTTCTAATCATCTCTGCATTATTTAACAATGTTTCAGCTGAATTTCACTTTAAGTTATGCAAGTAGAAACTGATGAGTAAGACAATTAGAAAAAATGTTTCAGAACATACAAAGCAGAGAAAATAAAGCTTGTAAGAAAGAATTGAAGATAAAATGCAAAGAGGTTAAAAAAGTTGTTTCTGCCAATCTGTCCATTAGCATGTAGCTAGCCTTAGCAACAAGGCTAGCGACGAGGCTCGTACTTATAGGGAACTAATCTAAATGCTAATGGTGTCATTGGTCTATAGCAATTATATTGTGCAATTAACATTTACTTCATAATGATAATTTAAAGCAGAAAAGTTGTCTACTGGAATGTTAAGCACTACTGATACATTTTGAATAATATATGGATAATAGACTATATGTTTTTTTTAATAAAAAGCGCACCCACTAAACAAAACAGTGGTTTTGAAAATAAGCACTTGAGGCTTTTTTTTTTTTTTTTTTTAGTTTTTTGCTGCATCACGTCACAAATTTATTAAGGTCAAGTCAAAAATACATTTTTATAGATATTTTCTATCTGTCTGCTACATGTAATAAACACAATCATCAGGATGAGTTATTTACATTAATCACAAGGTCATACACTGAGTAAGACAATAAAACAACCCAAACAAAGTTACGTTGTGGGCAGAAAGAGAGAGAAGGCGAGGTGTAGGTCTTTGTGGTCAACGTACATCATCCGTTACAAAAGGACCCGTGCTCAAAGCAAACAATCATGTTTGTCAAGGCAAAGACGAGCCTCACAAATAAAAACCTGCTGGAAATCAACACACACTAGACAGTAGCATACAGTATTCAGGTGGACACGTAACAACACACTCAGAGAGTTCAAATTGATTGAAACCTTATTGTGTATCAGCCAGATAGATGTCTCAGAAATTTGATAGGTTTGTGAAGGGATTTAAGATTATTTTAACATTAGTCCGAGCCAATTGTAATGTTTAACAGAAAAGCCATCTGTTGATGTTGATTGATCAACTGAGGTAATCTTGTCATCATGTCCAGTAAAAGGGTAGATGAGGCAAAGATGGAACGAAAACAACACTCCAATGTTATGCTATTACAACCATCAACAGAAGTGTTTTCTATCCTTTCAGAATCAGGCAAAAGTTAATGTGGAAACTTCATCTGGATTCAGACGGGCTCAGTATATGCACTAGGGTTGAGCAGAGTACTCGGATGAAATGAAATGTACTTTTAGTATCTGGGTAGTGTTCTGTAAATAATTCTCTTACTCTTGTGATCAAAAACACTGATGTAAAGCTCAATTCTGAGGCTGCTCTGTAAATGGTTCTCTAATAAGTAATAAATATAGTGACTTCTGATCAACCCATATCAACTTCCGGACAGGCCCCACCCACTTCCGAGTTAAATTCAAGCCCATTCTGAGTACAGATAAAAATACAGATAATTTAGTTGGTTGAACAGATGAAGAAAAAGATAATGTTGTACTCGCTCATCCCTAATATGCATGTTTGTTTTCCACATACCATGGCCTCATTGTTGTCTAATTAGGTAGAAACTTCAGAGAGCAAATATCAAATTTGTGCCACATTGGTGAAATAATTCCATCTTCTGCCCATATTTACATCCTGCCAAAAATAATTTAATAAGTTCCAAAAAAGTTTTTAAAAACCCAGAGAATGAGAAGATGGTAAAATACTGCATGCTGAAAACAAGAGCAGTAACTGCTCCAAGTGTGGTAGAGCAAATTCTTATTTACAGTGATGGCCAGACAAACATGACCGGATCGTACGAGCGTGTTCCTCACTAGTATTTCCTTCTGTGTGCCTGTGGACGTCCTCACTGCGTCCTCGGCTCACTGCGGCAGGGCTTTCAAGATGGCGTTGACCTCCTCGGCTACTGCCGTCAGCGCAAACTCAAACTGGTCCTGATCAGGATGAGAGGTGGGGAAAAGACAAAGCGAGATGAGAACGGAAGAGTGAAAGGTGTGAGGGGGATGGTTAGAGATAGGACAGAGGGGAGACAGTTGGGTTATGATGCATGTCCACCTTAAAAGTGCTAAAATGTAATGTATGCCAAAACACGGCTGTATGGTACCTTGGTGCGGACCAAGCCAGGTCTTTGGTCTCTGATGTGCTCCAGTGAGGCTGCGATGTCGATCTCCTTCACTCCTAACAACAACAACAGGAACAATCAAAGCATCACTACCACCGTTGTTGAGGGATACCTGCCACTGTTTTAATGCCACATTATCATTATCTCTCTATTATAAAAAGGTAAATAGGATAACAAAGCTATCCTGACGACTAAGAAAACAGTTATTATTATGATATCCTATTGATATTAGCTTGACAAACTAAAATAAACCGTCAGTGTGACGATTATAGATTATGGTTATGCATGTTGAGATTTCTAGAAACAAAGAAAATTAAACAACAAACAATACACTTTTCCTACTAGGCAACTTTGTGGAACAACCAGCATGAATGATAAATATATTTATCCATAACTTAGTGTGGAATAATAATTCAAATGTCACATAAGCAGATTGTTTTTAAACTATGTTGTGGCTATAGCCCCCTCTGCTGTCCACGATAGGTAACACATCAGTGTACACACTGAGCTCACACTGCGTGCGTGCGTGCGTGCGTGCGTGCGTGCGTGCGTGCGTGCGTGCGTGCGTGCGTGCGTGCGTGCGTGCATGCGACTCACCCTTGGCCATGCGGTTCAGCACCATGTCAATCAGGATGTACGTGCCAGTCCGGCTCGTGCCATCACTGTGGGAGTGAAAGAAAGCAAACTGTCAAAGTACATGTAATTCTCCAAAGTGTTTTATCTCAATCTGCTTTCCATACACACATCGTTTATATTGGTCATATTGTATGATTCTGCAAATTCTGGTGTTTCACAGAAATCTGACACTCATTCGATTTTTTTTTTTTTTATACCCGCAGTGAACGATGATTGGGCAGGAACGACCTCTGTAGCATTTATTCACCTTCCTGAAAAGCAGGAACAAGAGACAGCAGAGAAAGAAAGGAGAGCAAAGAACAGAAAAAAAGGCTTTATTATGAATTATTTATTATAAACTTTGTAATCGCAACTAACCTTGTTCACATATTCCACAAATACACATCAATGACTTCAGTCAATAATCAAGACATTCATAAATGCATACAACACACCTATTAATATCTGTTTTGGGGCTTCAGGTACGTGTGGGTTGTGATTCAATTAAAGGCAATGAGAGGAAAGCAGAATGTGACCAAGAAGGAAGAATAAAAGATGGACAGATAAATGGAGGATGAAAACAGTGACATCAGGAATGAGTTAAAGGATGTCAGGACAGAAAAAAGACAGAAACTGCATGAGGTGGTGGACGACAGTGACGTGGTAAAACAGGAAAGAATAGGTGAAGAGGAAGCCACAGATTCACTGTCCCTCTTGCAGTAGCCAGTCACACCTGCCAATGCTCATTTTTGTGACTATGCAACTGGAGCCAGAGTACTAGCTGCAAACCACAAAAATGACACTGGGAGATGTTAAAATACAAACCTATCAACCTGCACACTGGGAGAGAGGGAGAGAGAGAGAGCTAAGATGACCGATAGGGTGAAATGTAAAACACACCGTGCAGATTGATTGGAAACGGAGAAAAAAAGATGGATGTGGTGAAGCCGAGCAGGAGGATTCAAACACCGCTGACGTGTACTGGTGAGTCATCGCAACATTACACACACACATCCTGAGTTTGCTCAATTTCTCGTTTAGTTATTGAGCATTAGAGGTTTGTGGCACCTGTTGAAATCAAGGGAACATGTGGGGATCGTGTGCGTGCGTGCGTGCGCGCGCGTGTGTAATTGTGTAGTTTCTTACCTGCGGAAGTCGAGCAGTGGTCGGGTGGAGGTGGGGATGCCGTCAGCCGGCCAGCTCAGCAGGTGAAACTGCGTCAGGGTTCTGGTCTCCTGCGTCTGGACGTTTTTCAGGTAGAAGCTACGCACCAGGAAGTCCTTACACCAGATGTGCTCTGACACCAAGTTCACCTGATAAACACGAAGAGACAGACGGGGGAAGAAAGAGAGGGAGGAATGGAAGACACAAAAGAGATACGGACAAGAGGGTAAAAAAAAATAGGACTTGAGGGATTCAACATTTCATCCATGTGAAGCTAAAGCACGCTGTGTATATGGACAAACATCGACAGCTCCACTCACAATAAGGAGATCACATGATACACCCATGATCCCAAAATGATTTACAATGCACATATAAAACATAAAAATAAATTGTGGTATATACAGGACATATGCAATATGTCGTTTTTTTTTTTTTTTTTTTAACAAGAAAAAGGCCTTAAAGTTGTGATTACAGATGTGAGGAAACAAATCGGTGCAACCTTGGTTTGGAGGACACATACCATTAAAGGAATTGCCATACGGCCCCGACCAAGAGCCATGGTCGGGGCCATAGATTCTAACTTGCACAAACCTCAGTCAGATAAAGGATCAAAGAGTCAGGCAGACTAATTGCCTACTGTGTTTAGGTATATGTATTTTTTTACCCTCCAGATTCTGACATTATTAACACAATTCTGTATTTAATTTCAGACATATGACTCTGAGATCAATCTTGGATAAATCTTAAATATGTATTATTTTAACATGCAACCCTACCCCGCTTTTGCACATATTTGTTTTGTACAAAACTATTACAGGTCTAATACAGAAAGCTAAACCTATTACACTGAATGCTTGTTCCTAGAAGAGCATTATAAAAAGATACTCTGCTAAATGTGAAATTAAAGGTTGTGAGTCACGACAGGAAATTAACCTCATAGATGTGGTAGAGGGATGAGCCCTCATCAGGCCAGTATCGCTCGCACTGTTTCTCTCCATCTTCCACCAGAGCTGTCATCATCACTATCACTGTGCAGCCGTTCTCCCACACCATCTGTGGGTCGGTAACAACACGCACACACAGGGATTTAGACACACACAGACACACGTCTGATTGTCACATTAAGATAAATCTGTGAGTAACAAGGCAGATTTCCTGCAGATGGACTGAATGGTCCAATGGCTACGTCATTTTAATTTGTCACTAAATAGCAAGTGAATCCTCTAAAGAGGGAGTAAAACAGAAAAAAGAACAGAGGGAAGATTGTACTGGCCTGCCAGAAATCAGCAACCGTGTGAGCCATTGGTCCCTGTGTGGCGATATAAGCCGGCTGGCGAGGATCATGATCAAACTATGGGTTAAAAAGGAGAATAAAGAGAGCAGAGTTTCTTAGATTTTTCCTGCTGAGGATTCTCAAACAAATATGTTATAGCAAATGAGCACTATATTCCCATACAGTAATATGGTTACAGTATAAATACATGACAGAGGCTTCCAGATTGTTTCTTTGGCGTCTTGGGCACAAATTGAATTTTACATATTAGACTTGAATCAGGTCTAAGTGTTTGTATTCTGATAGAGAAACAGGCTTTGGCATTGTAGATTGAAAAACAGAATGTAACTGCAACACATCCAAATAGCTACTATATTCAGATTTTCTTCCTGTTGTAGCAAATAATTAATTGTTGCTGAACTTATCTATGAGTCAAATCAGCAATATTAAAAGATAAACCTTTATTGATCCCCAGAGGGGAAATTCAGTAAAGTATAAGTACAGTATATACTTAGTTTAAATATATACCTAGGTCAAACGTATTTATAGTGCATCAGCCATGATAATAATCAAAGTTTGTCTGTTGTGTAACAAACCACTAATTATAAATATCATCACATACTGTAAATGTTTTAGATTGTTTGACGAATTCTTACAATGATGCTGGCGTTGATGTAGTCTTGTTTGTTGGGGTTTACTTCAGTCTTCAGCTTCACTCGAGAGTGATCATCTGTAAAAGAAAGCGGGTGTGAAGAATGAGCCACTGAATGAGTGACTAAGCATTGTGATCTATGATTGATATATATCGTCGCTGTCGGGCGAAAACCTTGCATGTCCAAAACCATTACTTTTCAGGAAATAAAAAAAGGCTAATTTGGAAACATTTTATTGAGCTATTTACCTCAAACGAAGTCAGTCTTTTTAATACTTTTTATTTGTTAAATATTTGTGAAAACTCACAGACAGACGTAAAGGGTGCCCAAGAGCATTGATTCATGAAAAAAATGAAAATGACAAAATATGGAGGTTTCTGCCCGACAGAGACGATGGTATATACATGACACCATCACAGAGAAAGACAGGAAATGATCAGAGTGACACATTGTTGTACTAACAGGGGATGGATCCAGCGTGTCTGTTTTTGTCCATGTTGCTCGGGACTTGAGCCACAGCCACTGAACTGGGATCAGCCTGGTACGAGCACAAAGCCTCCCACTCCCTCTGAAGGCGGTCCTTATTACGCAGGTGATCCTCCATATACGCCTGACAGTCAGATGACATGCACATAAAACATAGGAGGTTAATATCGGTAAGGAAAAGGATGATTTTGCTTTGCTGCACAGGAAGTATATTTTCTCTCCACTCTGACTGACTCACCAGTATCATGTGACCGGTAGAGATGTCCATGTTAGACTGCGCTGGCTCTTCGCTCCAGGACGGCGTGGAGCTGTGGGTGGAAGACGGGCTGTGCTGGGGACCGTCGCTAAACTGGGAGGAGACGCTGCTGACGCGGGACGTGTCCGTACCCCTCCGACCGCCGGCACCCGTTCCTATGGCGGTCCCCGCCATGCTGCTGCTCACACCGCCCACACAGTCCTGGCGGCACAGGGAGGATTTGGACGCCATGTGCTGCCGACACAGCTCCTGGGTGGAAAGTAAGGAGAGGGAGTGGAAGAACGAAAAAAAAAAGAAGATAATTACTTTATTACAGGGCTGCAACTATGCAGTATTATCATAGACTTTACAAAATATGGACGTGGTCGCCATGACGCCACCCATGTTTATTTCTGCTGTAAAGTTGGGTATTTTAACATGGGGCTCTATGGGGAGTCACACTTTTGGAGCCTCGAGTGGCCATTCGAGGAACTGCAGTTTTTGGCATTTCTATGTTGGCAGGTTGCCGCTTGATTATTACCAATACTGATTGATTGAATAATCAGTTACAGTATACTATTGGGTACTAAATATGAAAAACTATGACAAATGCATTAAAAATGATTGGCTTTTATGGACGTGGACGTGTAATAGTGTTTAGTATTGTTGACTACTTTCTGATGAATGGGTTAATCAACAGATTATTTCCGAATTAATATGGGCATGGTATGCTTACTGCACGTCATTAACAATTCTAAGCATAATATGTATTACCTATAGTCATTCATCTGCCTGATCTAAGAGACATTTCTTCATTATAACCTATATCCTCTGAATAACAAATGTACATTTACACACATATATTGTCCTTTTGACAATACAGGATGTGGTTTCTTACACCTTTCCAATCCAACATTGACACCAAGTACAAATCAAACAAACAAACAAACAAAACCTCTGGGAAATTATATAATTCTTCTATGATTATACTTATATAACTATATTCCTCAGTCCTGAATCCATATGCTGCCTTACCTGGTAGTCAAAGTGTGTTTCTGCTCCTCCCTCTGGCCCCAGTCCAAGCTTGCCATTGGCTACTTGCTGAGCGTAGTGCCTGAGACAAGCTACAGCCATGGCCAATACCAGCACGCCTCCTACGACTGCCATGGAAACAAGGGTGATGACTGTGCCACTAGAACCCTGGGAAACCCTGGTTACCTGAGGGAGACCCCGTGCATCGGTCCTCTGGGAAACAAAAGACATCATAAAGAGAGCGGCGAGTAAGATACGGGCAAGAGGGGAAACACATTATCTCACCAAAGTGCTATCTCTGTTTGTTGACATGCACATCTCGCCTTTTGAAAGCAGTCGAGCTAAGCTACCCCAGAGAATCTGCCCTCACCGCTGGAATTCAAAGGTCACTCGTTTCATTTTAACACAACACATTTCTTTCTACGTGACAGCAAGGTGTGCTCAGTGAGAGGTTGATGTTGAGTTTTATAGACAGAGGTCTGTGGAGTCAAGGTAGTGTGAAAAGGAATCCATTCCACCTCTTCTTCATCTAACAGTTTTCACTCAGCTGTCCAATACAGCAGAATTCAACATTACAGCCTTGCTGTTTTCATTTACAGGTGTAAAGTCCACGTGAATACACTGTGTCACTGAGTCACTCCAAAGAAAAAGATGCGCAATAAAAATAAATAAACCGACCAGCCTTGAGAAAATAAATTCATTTATTGATCAAGAGCTGCAAGTAAACTGGATTTTGATCGGTTTTAAAAGGGTCCAACGGGTGCAGCAAAAAATATGGAGAAACGTGTGAAACCTAAAACTGCTATAGCATCAACAGCATTTAAAGATCTCCTCCAGACATATTTTAAATGATGTAAAAATACTCTGCTATGATTAATATTTTGTTTAACATGGTTCCCCCTTCCCAGTGTGCGTCTAAGTTTTCGTGTGTGTGTGTGTGTGTGATGATTCACAGGCCTTGACTCAGGCTGTTTGTGTGACCAGCGAATAATGAGGTTAATGACACCTATGACTGTTGCCATAGCGCCTGGGATCTGGGAGCCACAGTAGGGGGGGTGGGGGGTGGGGGAGATGAAGCACCATGGCAACAAGTCAAACGGTGGTTGTTATGAGGTGTAGACTCTCTGATTTGTTCTGGCCACTTGCCCTCCAGGTGGCACACACTCACAGGGGTTTGCGCACACGCACACGCACACACACATACACACACAATATTACAGCACAGCGAGTGTAGTGGTGGATAAAAAACAAGCACTTTAACTGAGATTAATGCACTGCCTCTGTGCTGCTTCACAGTATAATGCTGTTGCTCATAAGGTAATTTTTCTTACAAAAAGTTGAGCTATTTTTCCTCTGTTGATGATGTTTGATGACGTAGCCAGCTATGGAGCTGGTCCTTGTGTAGTGGATATTTCTTACTTATTTAGGATTGCATGTGATACAATCGCAGAACCCATCGGCTATCGGTCTGACGACGATTTAGCCTCGGGGGGGCAACACCCAATATTTCGGGCTTTCCGG
>JAOVVB010019675.1:0-30000 GCA_028570985.1 Heterobranchus longifilis | reverse complement strand
TCTTATTTCCTTATGTAAAAGCAGTGACACGTGAAAAAGCAGGAGACGTGAAGCAGCATTGTAATTTCCATTTAGAGCATCGATCGTGGTCAGACAAGATGGTGTATCGCTGTGCTGTCAGTGCCGCAGGAGGAGTAATACATTTCTATTATCGGGAGGATGACAGGGACATGTCACAAACGTACTAATGAGGGTACATTTGTTTGTATGTTTGTCCGCGTTCTTTCCTCGCCCCCTTCTGGTTACTTCTTTTACTGGAGTCAGCGAGAGTTAGCGACATGCTACAGGTGTCTTCCCTTTCCTCAGAGATTTTGGGCAAATAATTGATGTGGCAACACAGCCTGTCAAGCCTTAATGGACAAATTCGACATTTAGGAAACTTTGATTTGCTTTCTTGCCCAGAGTTAGATGAGCAGGCTTTGGCTGCTTGCAGGTAAACAGTCTGTGTGGAGAGCAAACGAGGTGTAACGTCTCGGCCAAAAATGCAATCTTGGAAAACATCAGCTATAGTTTCATGACAATTCTGCTTTTTAAAATGACCTTTTTGTTGTTATTTATCTGCATTCATATGCAGGTATCTGTTTATAGAGGCGTTATCTCTCAACTCCAACTCTATTCTCGCGTCTCAATTGCTAATCGGACCGTAAACAATGACCGGCGCACGGAAGAGGAAGTCTTGGCCCGCATATCCGCTGGCTACACCAGAAGCCCAGAAATATTGGCTGTTGCCCTCAGAGGCTAAAACGTCTTCAGACCAGATATAGCCGATGAGTTCTGAGATTTTCCGGGACATAACCCCCAGTAAAACAGCAGTTTGTCTTTTTTACACATTGTTTTTTGTACGGTTTAAACAAATGAGTATATAGATTTTGCTCCCTGTGGACAGAGCCAGGCTAGCTGTTTGTGCTAAGCTAAGTTACCATGGCTGCTAGCAGTATCTTCATATTTAGCGTATACACGAGAGTAGTACTGATCTTCTTGTCTATCAGCAAGAAAGCAATGAGTGTATTTCACAAAATGTCAAACTTTTTCTTTAAATGAGATAAAGTTAGCTTAGCGTTAGCTAAATGATGTGGTTGTGCATGAACCCATTAAAATAATGCATTAATTGAATGTGCTCATGTTTTTGGCGCACAGTGTGTTTGCATCATTTTGCAACCAGTGCAACGGGCAATTCAGATGACGCAGTGACAGGCACTGCTGAAGCCAGTTTATATGAATATTTAAAGGGGTTTTATGAACAAATCAGTAAGATTGCAAGACAAGATTGTCTGAATGTCAGCTGCAACGAATTAGAAATGACACATCGAGTTGAAGAACCTGAGCAGTCTTCTGCGAGCTGGGGATGGACAGGTAGGAGGAGGTGCTACTGAAAAAGAATAACTTGGAGCAGCTCATTAAAAACCCGGAAGAATGAACTAGTTTTAAATCTGTGTGAACTGAACTTGGTGATAGTCCTTGTGAAGTGTGAATTTGCACAACACTGGATGTGGAGATGTGGGATTTTGAGGCTCTTGACTACATCTGCTTTGAGATAGACGAGGTTCTGTTCCACATCCTATAATAAAATGTGTCCGACTTCATTTCAATGGAAGTACTGATTTTCAGATGGGTCATCGCTTCACTGTTGTTAGTGTTACACACGCTGAATGATCACAAGTCCCATCCTGATGCCAGATCATTTTACTGAACGAATGCACTGTAAACACAGTAAAAAAGGACAGTCACTGACGAATCTGCCGCTATTTTTGACTGCCTTACGTTCCAGTCTGGGCTTACTTCCTCTATAGAAGAATAACAATTTACAGTAATGTTACACAATAACTACATGACTATCCTGACGTCTGTCATTAAATGTATTACCAAGAAATAATAGAACATATGTAGCCTCATTAAACTACAGCAGACTACTTATAATATCAGCCACTGAACACAACGTTTGTTTTACAACATCATTGTGCATCAGAATAACGTGCTTATAAAGTCCGTTTACCGAGTGAAACCATACGGATGGCACTAGCATACACTAGATTAGCATTACAAGCTAACAGTCGCTAATAGTCTTACCTACACAAAGAAATGGCTCTCTAAACAGAACACGGCGCCACAAATCAGACTAAACTCTTATAATGTACAACATAAATATATATATGGCGCTTGTGCACTTCTCTCTTACAGGTGTAAACACAGTAAAAAAAGGACTATCATTGATGAATCTGCCGCTATTTATGACTGCCTTACGTTCCAGACTGGGCTTACGTCCTCTATAGAAGAATAAAAGCACCAGTCACTAGTATGACAAAGTCAGTGCTGCCACCTACTGGCAGAAGTGAATACTGTCTCAAATCAAGTTTTATACTGTCACAAATCATTTTAAATGATAATAATAAGAAAAATAAGAATCATGTGGGGACCAAGATAATAACAAAAACTATCTGTACAATTTTCTGGACATACTATTTAACTCTGCCCAGGGTGCCACATTAGCAACAGAATCAATAAAGTAGCTAAATATGCTATTGTACGTTATCCGAGGCCTCTTCTTTGGGTCAAAATGGCAGAGTATGATCACCTCAACCTTTTAAAGGTTTGACAGGTCGTGTCTCATATATTTGAGAAGAGAAGAACCCCTGTCACATACTGCGAACTCTCGCAGGAGCCGAAATAACCAAAATGTATCACGGGGCTTGGAATAATAACATGGACTGCTTCTTTTGTTAATTAGTGAAGTAAGGAAACAAGGATGCCAGCAAGTAAACAAATGCACTGGAATTCCAATTTAACCACCATTTCCCCAGCTCATCTGTGTTTGTGCTTGATTGAAAGGAAGCAGAAAATCCATTTGCAAAGCTTTGAATGAAAAAAAAAGAATGAAATGCTCACTCACTCACATCACGCATTCCTTATCTCTTCCAGTGGCATGATTTGAAGAATGCAAATCATGGCTACCTTTAGCGTCGAACTGTGAATGTGGTTAAAAAAGTTGTTTCCAGCAGACTTCTGCTCTGGTGTGAACTCAAACTTCTCAGACAGAGATTCCGCAAGTGTTGCAATTGTGTTACTCAGTCTGAGAAAGATTCTTAAGGGGCTTGTGTGATCTGAGGGAAGCCTTCAGCGATCCTGTCTCTCTTTGTCAACTGCACCTCCTACTCTCTCAGCCTCCATTGTTCGTGTTTTCTCCCAATCTTTCACTCCTTGCTCCCAGCCTGCAAATGATACCGTTGTCCTCCTTCACCCTCCTAGGCTGTCCTTATCTCTTCTCCCCATCATCTAAACCATGGGCGTTGCCTGGCCTGGGCATTTGGGGCCGAAGAGTTTTTCTTTAGCCCCAAATCATTTTCCACTTTGCTTTGCTGCCACCGATCTCGGCCGACATTACTGTCTTTAAGAGGCTGTAGCAGGCTCCGTTTTAAAGTTAGAGCGAAGATATTGGAATCATGTGAAGCTAGACGACCTGAGGCATCCATTGGTTCCAACCATGGCATGGCCATTTTCACAGGAGTCCCTTGACCTCTCACCTTCAAGACATCTGAATAAAAATGGGTTCTATGGGTACCTTCAAGTCTCAGCTTTCCAGCCATACCAAATTTATGCAATTCCAAGACTGTTTCGGCACCCTAGTATGCAGAAATACTGAAATACACCATTTTCAGAATAGGTGAAAGTAACACATTTATACTGCATGCAAAACATTGCGATTAGCATGAAGTGGTCTGTAAAGGGGAGACTTGTGGATTCAATGAGCCCAATTGTATTCATGTGTGATGATGTTAGTCCCCATAGCAGCCATTTCATTGTAGTGAGACCATTTTTTGAAACTTGACCTCACTGTATAAAATGACCTGTTGTGAACTCTAGGATAACCACAGCCTCACAAAACTTTACAACCACAAACTACATACCTAGGGCAAGCAAGAGATGTATGGCATCCCTATGTATACTGACAATAAGGGTTTTTTCTGAGCAGTTTCTCGAACAGAAGCCCTCGCCATCCAATTGCTGAAAAATGCTATTTTTGCAGAAATCTCCAAATGTCAAAGGTTTTTGATACCAAATCACAGCATGGTTTTTCTATGGTGTTCCCCAATGTCTTTTCGTCTTTTGGAGGGACTTTAGTCATTTAATTTTTTCAATTAATAAGACAGAGTGCAGAAAAAGCATCAAAATAGAGCTTGTTAATAAAAAGCCCACAATGTCCAAGTTCTAGAAATGCCCCTGATCTAAACTCACTGTATTTTTTTTAAATTTCTTCTTCTCCGCCATCCCATCTCCACCTACTTATTCTCCTTTTCTGTAACCAGCATCTTACGCTGCAGTAGCCACCTCTCATCATACAGTACAGCACATACAGCCATCCTCAAACCATCAGGCTCTCCACCACTGAACCCATCTCTGGGCCGGAGCATTCAGTCCACCCTGTCCTTTGCCTCTCTGTCTGCACTTTGGGGGCTGCCAAGCGTATGTGTTAAAATGAGAGAGTGTGAAGGTTGGGAGTCAAGAAGAGTGACAAAAAGCGTAGGCGAGGTGGTGTGTTTGTGCGCACAGAGGCGCGTGCGTGTCTGATCGGCAGCAATCCCGTTGCCTAAGGTGGAAATCCCAGGGTTCTCATATAGCTCCAGGTGCTTCTCTGCTGCTTCCCTGCCTCCCACACTCTCACAGATATTTTAAGCTCTTGCTCTTACACACAAAACACTCACTAATGCACACAAACCCTAACGTGCCACATGCCACCTGGCAGGCCGCATGTTTTTCCGCATCGGCCGTGACTCCCCCCTGCGCCCCCCAATGCCCTCGATTTCCTCCTACTGGCCGCGTACCAGCTGGAGCGCAGAATGTATGCCATCTAATATGCTGGGATGTACAGATAGCACTAAGAGATGAGGCGTTCGGCACACATGCACACACACCGTAGCATACATTACAGAGTAACCCTGCTGGGTGCCTGCTGGATGCTGCAGTCTCTCCTTGTTCTGATGCTCTCAGATCAATGAGCCTGCAGCTTTGCCAGCACAGGCTCCATTAGCTGTGCTAACCCTGTGGAGCCACTCTAGCCTTGATCTCCGGGTACTATATCTTAAAGCTAGAGGTGTACCAGACTAAGAATTTACATAGTTGAATCTGACTCACGTATACTAAGGAGACTGATTGAAAGCACATGAGTTATTTCATTTTTATAAGCTGATATTTATACAAAAATAATGTGCTACAGGTGACACTGTCCTCACCACAAATGGACAGTATCGGCCATTTGTTAAAATACTTAAAATGACTTTCCTTTACAATTTCCTGGCAAATGATTTCTTGTACAAAGTGACACCGGAGACACACAGTTTACATCTCATTTAATCAACAGTGAACTTTGGTAGTTCTTCTTTTAACCATGGAAATGATTATTCTCTGTCAGTAACAGAGAAGTTGGCTAAACTTAACCAGGCATTAAAACAGTACGATTCATTTTTTTTGGCATTCCCTCTGACATTCCCTCTTTTTCGTTAGCTCTGTTTTGGTCTCCACCAACTCCTGAAGGAAATATCTGGCTGTTCAGCTGCTAAATGCTCTGCTATGCTCACCAGCTTATCGCTAACTTTGTCTGTCTGCCCTTTTGTTGCTGGCCGGTTAGGGTACGAGTAGCACAAAGAATATGTTTACAACATTTTCGTGCAAATGTTCCATCAAAACAAGTTCCCTCCCAACACTATTTTGCAGAAGCACCGTCGCTGTATCCGGGGCGCAGCGCCGCCCAAGATGATTGTGATTGGTTTAAAGAAATGCAAACAAGACAGAGTTTTTTTTCCCCTTATCCAGAGTGAAAACACACAGGATCCAGACCTTCCTCCAGCGCTGTGGTCTGGCTACACAAGAATATATAAAGAGCAACAAAGTCTGCGTAAGTAGAGGAGTGGTGGATGGACAGAATTTTCAACCAGGAGACAGCTAGCTAGATGCTAACTTTGTCTGCCTATGTGGTGCTGAGCAGTTAGTGTACTACAGTGTTTCTTTGCTAAGAAAAAGCTGCTGCAGCTGGAAACAACGATCATAAAAGCACTGAGACTGAACAAAAACTGTAAAATTGTGGGCCATAAAAAGCTCAAATAGGCTTAAAGCCCTCCGTCGTGCTGAGGGGAACTGCAGAATCAGGTGATAATTCTCATTTGATCAATTGTTAATAATTAAGAATATTGATTAGAGCAACTTTCAGTCATCGTAAACAAGTAGGCCTATTATCAGTAAAAGAAAATTCACTCATGGGTTTAAAAGGAATGTAATGTCTTGGCTCCAGATTCATATTTAACTGACAAATATAATCAATCTTCTCATCGACATCAACTGTCTGCAATGAGTGCATTTCCTAAAATGTTGATCCGTGGCTTTAACCGGTGTTTCAACATGTGCATGATCCGGCATGAATCAGAAATGTGTCACCTGTAACAGTTATGGCACGATGCACATTATTTGTGTCAAATGATCCAGTGATCAGAAGTGTTGGCAGCCAACACTGCCAATACAGTAGCTGCTAGATTAAGTGTTATAACGCTGACATCAGCTTGGCAGTGGTTCTGCCATCCTTTTCCACACACATACACACACACACACACACACACACCCACACACCCACCCACCTCTATCCTCCCTTCTCACTCACACTTTTCATCCACAAACACTGCTGTAGAACGGCTCCTGGCCCCTCCACGAGACCTTCAGGAGACCTTGTTGGCAGATACCGGCGGCTGGATGTAACACAGAAGAGCACGCAGCCATTTGCAGGAGGGCCAGATATATGGCTGAGAGAAGAGATTGTGACAAGGCTCTTTGCAGATGGCAGACAGGTCTGACAATCTCACATTGTGCTCGTCCCTCCTGTCTGCTCAACGGCCTCGGTTAAACAGTAGCAGAGGAGAAAGGGAAGAAATCAGAAAAGGGGTGTGGAGTGCTGAGAGAAATAAATAAGACAGAAATTACAATGACAACATGCAGACAGACACATTTAGCAGCTGCAACATTTGCAGACGTGTATGAACTATGAAGCTATGAATGCAAAACAACTGAATATAGGACAGCAAGGTGCTTTTTTAAGTTATTTTAAAGGAATGTCTTTGTAACCTCCATGCACGCACACGCACACGCAAACACAAACACGCACGCACACACACAGAGGAATAAAAGATGCCTACACTATAACCGAAGCTCCCTCTTGCCTAATTGAGGTGATTGATGCTGTGCACTAACTTGTAACTTCCAGAGTTTCATTAAAACAAAATGCAGGAATCAAGATAACGGCACAGGGGGGGCTAAATAAAAGTGGCAGCCTTGAAATTGGAGCAGATATAAGTCCCAGTTCTCACTTAATTCCTAAAAAGGACAATTTGAGACAAACGATAAATTCAAGGCGTTTCTCACTTTGTTTTTAATTAGTTTGGTGCCATCTGTGACAGAGTGTAGGTCACAGTCATGATCACGGCCGCGCGGTTTCGAGTGGGAGACGAGGTTGAATAAACGATCGTTTGTTTTGGATTCGACCACGGCCGTTAAAATGAAGTACAGCATATTGCTTGCGTTGACAAATGGAACGAGTCAACAAGTCCTCCAAACCATACGTCCATTATGTCATGACAGGAAGTGTGACAACAGATCAATTAGTTTGGTTTTTAAACCAAAACATTTTGGGGACTCCAACTCTCTGCTCTGTACGGGATAATATAGAAGCCGATCTAAGGAGACAGTCCTTTTGTTTTTATTTATCATGTCGTCTGTTGTCCCTAAAGTAAAAGAAACCCATTTGAAAATAGCATCAGTAATATACCCTGTTAGTGATTTTCTTCACAAAAGATTTCAGTTTGAAGTGGATCTTTTCATTGTTCTTCTGAAAATTAAACCCCATTTATTTTTTAATTGTTTTTATGCTAATGTGTTCTGGCCCGATGTTCATGATTGGATATCATTGAAAACTGACAACACACCATCATTTACTTATAATGATATAATGCAAACGTTTCAGATACTATTAATCACATTATTATTTTGGGTAAATATCATATTCACACTTGCAAGAGGGAAGGTTGTAAACCCTCTGTCACTGTCTTTATTTATAACTTTGTCTCTGAAATATATGATTAATTTGAATAGAAAAGCCGAAATATTACGTACATCTATATTTAAATATTTGCTCTTTTGAGCTCCTTGTCTGTATACCTGTTTGTTTCTCTACTCTTTTTTTTGTTATTTGTTTTTGTTTGAAATATGACCTTTTGTCTCTTGATATTCATTGTAATTGTGTTGTACTATTTGTAGTATCATTTCCACCATTGTATACTGAATTTCATCCTTTATGTCTGGATTTTTCTCTGTCTTGTATTGTATATTTTTCTTGTGCTAAATAAATAATAAACAATAAAATAAAAAGTCCATATGTGTCATTTGTTGCTACTCTCTAAACGAGTGTTTTACTAAAATAGCTCCCCTAGCCGCAGTAAATACGACCCATATATCATTATGTATGTCATTCATAATAAGTCAATAAGTTGTTTTAGTAGGAAATTGGAAAAACTACAACAGAATCAATCAGAAGTAATAACAGTGGAATTACAAGACAAACACAGAATTTCAATATGAAGTTGTGCTAATCATTGAAATCAGATGTTTCTGTGGCTTTTGGTTGAAATGAAAACCTGCATGTACACGAATCTCCCTCTGTCCAAACACAGCCTACACACACTGGCATATATTTACAGATGCAAATGTTCACTTATGACTTCTACCTTTGGCTGAAAATAATTTATTTCAAGAAAAAAAAAAAATGTAAATGTTAAATTTGGAGCCACAGTATGAACATTGTGACCACCATATGTACAGTTCACTCAACAGAGAAATACATTCTCATAAACCGTTCGTATAATATCCAAAAAGTATTGCACAGCAGTTTGTAAATACCAGATGAACACGTGTCCCGTTTTAAAAACACGTCCCGGTCACGTGTTAGACACATCATTAACGCCGCGATTAACGTAATGTCTGTTTTAACAATGTTAAAGGCATGTTTGTTTTAGTTTTTTTTCGTTTTCTTTATTGGTGAAACAAAGTGACAAAAAGAGTGACATATATACATATAAGACATACTTTAAAGGCATGTTTAACCACAAATGTAACGTTTAGGTATGAGAGCAAAAAAACGCTCATATGGGTCGTATTTACTTCCACCGCTAATTTAGGAAACGCTCGAATCAGAGGGTCGAAACATACGACACAATAGCGGATGAAAAGGTGCATTAATTTGCACTCTCTTTTGCACATTTCCTGGAAATTAAGTTGAACATTTGTGCTACATTTGGATGGAAACGTGGCTACAGGCGAGGAACAGCACCATTAACATTACACCTGTGTTTGCCAAATCAAAATGTCTGCAGTGAGAAACGTCTATTCTCATCTGAGCGAGTCTTAACCACAGTGAGGAGAAATTCTCAGGAGATAATCAAGCTTGATTAGACTCAGCTTAGGGCAGTTTGAGGTCATAACACACACAAACACATTTAAAAAAAAAAAAATGTCTGGGGATTGCAGCATGCAAATGAATGTGAAACCTGACTAAGCCACTGGACCATCGTGCACTGAGTAAACAAACACATATTTAAACAAGCTGTTAGATTACTCAATCTCACGGGCCCTGTTGGGGAAGAGGAAGTGGTACTTGTGCATTCAAAAGGTTTAAATACATGGACAAACAGTGATTGTACCACAAAGAGCTAAATGGAAAACCGGCTGAAAGCGGTCGATAAATGTGAAAAAGCCAATAAACAAATCGTCTCTCAGCATTGTTACTTTTGTGAAAGGCAGCTCTGTTTGATTTCCACCACTAGGCTAAAATGGAGTCCCTCTTATGATTATAAACTGGATACGTTTCATTATTTCCGTTGTAGTAATGCCGTTTTTTGCCTTTTCTGAAGTTCCACATGGATGTCTCTCCCTCTTGACTCTGACATGATAATGAAAGGAAAAGTCAACATTCTCATTATTCATAGCACCAGCACTGAGCTTCCTTTCCACAAAATCCTTCAAATTTATACATGAAAAACACAACATGAGGAACGCCGCCTGTACTGAACATATTGCCTGGGGCAAAAACTGAGCGCTGCTCAGCCTGCTGCGCTGCCGACTCTCAAAACTTGACTCAGGCTTGTAAACCTCAGTTTTTCCTCTTAGATAAGTGCATTGTTTCTGAAACATACCCACCTGCACATTGTATGGGTGCTCTTAAGAAATTCTTCATGCCATAAACATTCCTTTCTCTGTTTAACACACAGGGATCAGTCTCGCTCAGCTTGTGAAAACACAGCCGACATTAACATGCAGGACTTGTTCGATACTGAGACATGGTGATCACAAAAGGAGACAGTCGTATTCTGCAATACTGTTGCAGTAAACTGGCAAAGTTAAAAACCTCCAGGCCAAAGGGCAGTGTTGGTTTAATGTGTTCAAACTCAGATAATTGGAACTTGCTCTAATGGCCACTATAAAAGATTCTGCGCCAATGAGATAAATGGCAGACATTATTATTTCTTCACCGTCTCCGTTTTCCACTGAAGCCTAAAAAAAAAAAAAAATCAAAATCTGATTTCTAACTATCTTTATATATTTAAAAAGGCGCCCGTGATAATAAAAAGCAACCATCGTTGAGTAAAATTACCAAAATGTTTATTGATTCCACAACAATCACTACGATTTTGTCCGAGGTCAAATCAAAGACAACACAACAAATCAAAAGATCACAACGATGTTAGAAGATGTCCTCTGAAAATCTGTTGATTGTTAGTAATACTCAAGGACTCATTGTCCTCGCCAGACCAGCAGGAAGCCCTCCTGCCTGTTTTCCATGGAAACTAATGCTAATATACTTTCAACAGCCTCATTCCTGCTGATTCACTGACTCACACACACATGAAGACTTCCTGCATTCATGTTTGTGTGTCTGAGCAATACAAGCTATTCTTTTGTGTTTCATTTCATTTTTCTTTATATCGAACATATCAAAAGAAAATACATATATATTAAACAAAAACAATCAAGTGTGAAACATATGAGAAAAAAAACATAAACAATATTTTAAACATATTGTGTTCGAAAAGGAGCAGGAGGAAGCAAAAGCTTATTTATTCCTGCCCCTTATTCAACTATATATTAATGTTACTTTATATAAATTTAATAATTATAATCACCTATATACATGTGTACATCAATTATTTACATTTATACATTTATATATGTAAAAGTAAAATTAACAATTTTTTGAATTACTCAAAAAGGTACAAGTCGACCTACACAAAATTAATAGTAAATGTAATTTGATAATTCCACCTGACGACATACACAGCATGCATCTTATTTCACAGATTCCATTAAAATCAACAAAAACATTAGAAAACATTGGACTAGAATAGAGAGAAGTAAGAAAACCTGTTTCAGATTTTTTTTGAGTTTTTGACTGTCAGTGTTTAAAATGACTGCTGTAAGTCCTGATGTGCATTGCCAATGTCAGCCTCAGTTTTTCCGGTCTTTCTGCCATTTCCCCCGTGGCTGCTCATATCAAATTCAAAACCCTGTTGCCAATGGAAGTGTAACCTTGTATTGTCCAGGTTTCAGTCGAGCCTTACACACCAGCCCTTTCCCCTCTGTCAAAACTGGCAGCTCTCCCTTTCCCACGGAGGCCTTTACATCACTCAACCCAGGCTCCAAACCTGTTCTACCTGGGCCCCCCCAATGGTCCGGTGACCTTGCTACTCCAGGACTGCAAAGTCACTCTCTGTTATTCGTGATATGAACAGAGTGAGGCTGCATTTCAGAGCTCCATTTTGACTAATTAATGAAGGCTGCATTAGCGGGTTGTGAGCACAGTCACGGCAGGAAAATGCCTCCTCTGACAACAACTCCTCAACGGCGATGACGGACCGTTCTCCCAGAAGAAAGTGGGACTCACAACATTGGATCTTTATGTTAATCATGCTTATGTTATCCTTCATCATCAAGCATCACAGACCAGCTGCGTTGGTAATTATCTGTGCGCTGTGTGCAGTTTACTGACATCACCTCACATCGTTTCTGGGTAATGAGGATGAGAATCTCTTAACAGCTTCCTCTTGATGATATTTTGCAATGCAAATTTTCTGGTTCGACTATGAGCTTTAAATTCACGAAATGCTGCAAACTACTGCTCAGTATTGTACAGTTTTTTGGAGTTTAGCTTGATTTATAGTTTATAGTTGGCGCAAGGGATTAATAGCAGTTTAGATTTTCTATTCAGTGTTGGATTTTATCTGCTGATGGGATCGCCGCAACAATGCTTTAATTATATTCCCCACAGTAACAGTGTTTACATACTTTCATACACTTTGTGAAAAATGGGGTGCCTGTGCAATTTAGATCTAAATCGCGGAAATTAGTTATCATTTTAGGACTTCCAGTTCCCTCACCTCAAAGTCAACAGGTTTTTTTTTTTTTAATGTGTTTCTGGTTAGACGTCTGAAATAAGGTCTGTGGTTAACACAAGCTCCAGAGAGTTTTGTTGTTGTCTACGTTGCTAAATACCACGCTGGTGCATTTCAAAGCTTTTATTTTTACACGTTAAAAAGGCTAAATGATGCTAACAAGTGGCTAAATGAGACGAGGACATTAAACGTCACTGTCAGCTTAGTAGGACGATGGTGATGGGGGAGGAGCCACATTCAACTGTGAGGTAGTTCATTTAGCTTTTTAGATGGCGATTGCATTTACGCTTCTAAAATCTTAAAATGTTGCTAAATAAAATGTGAAAGTATCATCTTAGCTTTTTTTCTGCAATGATCCAACATGGAAAGGAAAAATCCCATCGGCTTTGTGTTGAGGGAACCCAGGGCGATGCTAACTTTGTGGTTGGCTTCCTATAGAACATCTATAGACGTTATATAGATGACATGTCTTTGTTAGCTGTGTTTCAACTTCCTTAACACTGTCCTCTCAATTATTTCCACTGGCATCGGAAACTCGTAGGAGAAAACAAGCTGACCAATCACAGTTCTAGCAGTTTCCACGTGGTGTTTCCATGGCAACCGTAGCCCCGACATGGAGTTAAAGATGCATTTTAGCTACGGCAGCGATGTGCACAGGCTCTGAATCTATGCTCTATAAATCCACTGAAACATGTAATCAATGCAATTGAGTTGAATCTTCTGACTGCTGATGGTTTGAGGTTGTAGACAGCGATGAATCATTGATGTCATTTATCAACATTTGGCCCTCAATGAAGATCTTTTATATACTAAGTGATTAAACAGAATAATGAAAATAACTATAAGCTACAGCCCTAATTTAGGAATATGAACATTCTGTCTTAATGCACTAATTAAACTGTAGCTCAATCCATAAAAATATAGAAATAAAAATTTAATCATTATATTTAATCTTTTGAACCACGACAGGGGTTATGATCTGCCCCCTCATTTACAACCACTCTGCTGAATGAAGACCAGGAGATGCGGGAGAAAGCTCAGAAAGTGGATTCATTTGTCACATTCTGTTCCCAATGGTCAAGAATAAACTCATGGGTCAAAGAATCGAATCACTGGCTGAAGAGAAGAAATACACTATACACTTCCCAGCACTGCTTTTTATAATATTAACTCGGTGTCCATATACACCCGGGATACACTGTAATCTATATCTGCCACTTTTTGATCTCGAGAAATGAAGAAGTCCTGTTATCTTGATACCAGTGGAGAGAGCTGCAGGACTTAAAGACATCAGCACTTCTTCCATTATTTCTTTAAAGAGGTCAAAAAGCATTAGAAAAATTATTTCACTCCACTTGTTCACTTGTTTTAAGTAAAAAAATAATAATTCTTTGCAGAAAAAAACAAAAACAAACCCTGATTGCCTTGCGAGAAAGCACTGTTTTCTCATGTGTATATACATACATATGAGAAAATGGCTTCTCATATGAACTCTGGACAATGTCCGGAGAATTTCATGTCCGATGCGTTCTCATTACTGGACGTACTGGTTTAGACGAGGGGGGTGGCGCCTGGGTAGAGCGTGCAGGAGGCATGGACATGACGCAGATTGTACTGCGGTCATGTAGCCGGTTTGTAATTTGCTCATAAACAACAAGAGTCTCTTGCTGTTCCTTGAAGATTTCGGTGTTGGCCCTTACTGACGGTCTTGTCTAGAAGGTAACCCTAGATTTGCCAAAATCTGCGAAAATGGGCAAAAACCTTTGCGAGACTCATTTCCGGTGACCTACTCCTAACCATACCATTCGAGGTTAATGCCTAACCTTACCCATCTCCTTAGCAAATCTAGGGTTACCTTTTAGACTTACCGACAGAAGTTCCTGAATCTTGTTGTCGCTCCAGTTAGACATTTTCGTTGCCATCTTTGTATCAATGACCCTTCTTCTTCACGCTCAGATTTTTGTTTTCTTCTGGTTTTGTGCCAGCTGCATGATACAAACGTCATCAACACGCCCATTTGTTTATGGTGAATTCTCCGGACAATGACCCACTCTGTTCACACATGGGCTCACTCGAACATTACATGGACTTTGTACTGGAGAGGTGGCAGGGTGAAGTCTGTTTAACGTCCGGTCCGAATGATTCTGACATTTGCGTTCTCACGTACAGCTACTCCAGGTAATGTCTAGAAAAGTTCAGGGTTACAGTGCATGTGTGAAAGGTGCTTAAGTCAGTATTTGTCACCATTAGAGACATGTTGAAAAGCTTTGCCATGTTAAGATTTGAATGAAAGACATGTAGTGTTTGGGTAAACAGACTTTTTGTTCATTGACACTTTGTGTTCATTGGCTGAGAGTTTTGAGGGATTTTGATGTGAAGCAGAACAGCCTGTTAAACCTCTAAAGACTCTTTATTCAGTACATCCTTCACTGGCTGTCCATCCACTGTAACATTTTATGAAGTGCAACTGCAGCTGCTTCTGCTACACCAAAGGCACAACTTTCAGAAGCGATGCAGGAATTCAAGGTTGGCTGGTTCCTGGTCTCTGCGATATTACCCTCTGGAGGAAGGGGGCATCAATCTAGCTTGTCTGGAGAAACAAACGCCTGTGTCTGCAGCTGGGGAGTTTTTTTATTATTTATTTATTTATTTATTTATTTATATTTCCTCTCTTTTTTTCCTCCATTTCCCCAAACTTCCTCCACTGACTTTAATTAAGAACTCAGTAGGGCTCTCCAAAGCTCCAGATCACTCCAAAAAACATCAAAAGTTAAAAAGAAGAGAAAATATATATATATATATATTATGGGAAATAAAATCAGAACATTCCCTTTGAAGGAAGGCTTTATATGTGCATTTGTTTTGGTTATGTTGTATTTTGGGGGAGGCTGTGGGATGTTCATTTCTCCTTTTTTTTTAGTCCTCTGTTGGACACAAATCCTAAAAAATGCAGCAGATGATGAATAAATGATCGCAGCGCCACGGGCATCAAGAAGAGAATTAATGTGATTTTAATCTCTGATTTATCTACCAACAAGATGCTTCACTCGGTTCATTTTCTCAAATTAAGTTAATTGACCCAAAGATTGCGGAAGATTAGGTCGGGCCATGCTGCCAATGTTGCAAATGTAATTTTACTTACAGTTTTTTTCCACTTTGTTTCCAGTCACATCCGTTCCTGGTGTTACTTTGTGTTTGGCTCGTATTTCTTCGACTCTTCTTCTTCCTCCGCTGACATCCCTCTGACCGCTTGATGACCACCTTCCTCCGGCGCTCCCTGCAATTACAAAACATGATTAATTTACTTGGAACCCGGTTGGTGTGGTACATCCCCAAGGCCTGATGAATATAATGCAGTCTGTCTCTGCCAGCCCCCTTTCTCTCTCATTGTACACTCATTCTTATTTCCATGCGCGGCAACCTTTCCTTCACAAGGTCGACTTTTACATGTGATGTACAACTACAGTTCACCATTCCCCCACTCTGGAGAGATGATAAAAGTCAACTGTTTGCAAAAGGGAGCACCATCATTCTTGGTTTATTCTAATTATCCAGTCTGTCTTCCTATAAATACACTGGATCAGTCATCGCCAGAGAAGTTGAAAGAGGAAAAGCAGATGAATCAAGGAGCCGGGAAGGACAGACAGAGAAGTGGAGGGGGGGTTAGTGGGGTTGCAGGAAGTGACAAAGTAAGCAGGAAAAAGAGCATGCGGGAGGGGAGAGATAAGTAAAGGTGTGAAATCTGGAGGAAGACATGGCAAGGGGAGGGAGAGGGAGTTGAGAGACGAGACAGAAAGGATGACGAAAGCACTGAATACTTTGAGAATCAAATTTCTACTAAACTGCATCAGTTCTGCAGAAAGATATTTTATTCTTTGATCAAAACAACTTGGCCACACGGTTGTGTGTTTATCAGCTCTGCACATCTGGGAGAGAAATGAATAGCCTCCAAAGCTGCTGTTTTTTTGGTGTGTTTTCATGGGAAAGCGTATAATCAGCACGTCACTTTTCACGAGTCATTTTACGCCCCATTCCCAACTCGCCACCTCCACTTCCTTGATGTCACTTTTACGCACCAAACTATGACGCTTCACTACGGTCGCAGCTTTACACACATGGTTAACGTGAATTAAAACAAAACATGTGTTTAAGTAACTACTTGGTTCGGTTTATGCCTGGTTCAGACGACACAATATCTTTGGCTGTTACAACAGTCACTACGTCAGACGAGGTGATTATGGTGGTCGTGCATGAATTTTCTTCAAGTTCTGGGAAATGTTTCACAATAAAAGCCCTTTTAGAAAACGGAGGTATTCTCTCCACTCACTGAAAGGCTAAAGGACTTGATAACACGCCATCCACCGTCCCCTCCACCTCCTAATGAGAAACTCAGCTCATATATGATCTGAACTACATGAACTACTAAATGTTGATATGATACGTCTGAAATGTAACAACTGTTACATATCCACGGTTTGCAGGAACGTACGATGCCAACGTTTTATTCTGGCGACAGGGCTGTATTCACACACCATTTCGTGAGACCAGGCTGAAACTCCACATACTGAAAGAAGCACAGTCGGAGGGCAAAATGTTGTTTTATGATGACAGGCTCCTCCACTGCGCAGCTTCTTTTATTCAAGCCCTGCTAACATTGTAGAGATATTTCAATAAATAGCCTTCACACAAAGAGTGTCTTTAACTAGAAAGAAACAAAACAAGGCTGACAGCGCGGTGTGTATTTTTTTTCCCTTTGAATTTGGTCATTATTCTGCACAGAGCTGAGAGGAAGCCGAGTGTGGCAGGTGAGAGCATCTTGACTAGACAGCTGTCAAAGCCACTCTGGATGCAAGGGCAGTGCAGGAGAGGAGCATCACCAGCGGAGGCCTCCCTGCTCCGACTGGTGAGAAGCAGGTACAGCAAACACACAAACATACGCACGGCGGAAGAGTCACGCTAACACATACACCTGCATGGGTGGTTTCATTGCCATGGCAACCGGTGATTGATCCCCTGAGTTATGCAGTGAGAGAGGGAATATTAATGACAGAGAAGAAGCAGCGGCGGAGGATGGAAAGTGACGGCATAGCGGGTGAGAAAACAGCTAATATACACACAGAGGCTCGCGCTAATATGCCGAGGGAAGGATCAAAGAAAACAGCATGTAGAAAGATTTGTGTTTGGCCATGTCTGCAAGGCAACACTGTCACACTGCAGGCTTTCATGCTCAATTTCAAACTGCTGCTCACTGCTGATTGTGTGGATGACTGTATGAACTGTTGGTTGTAACCTACATAGGCATGTGATGATTTAAAAAAAATAATAAAATCCACAACTTAAATCTTTTTTCATCTTGTTTTACTGTTAAAGGGCACCGCACAGATTTTACACTGAAGATCAAGATCAGGTTACTCATCACGTACTGCTCAGCTCATGAAAACAGTTGTTTGCATAATGCCTCCGGTTGCTCGGGGGGATTTTTTGACAAGTCTGAAATTATTAATTTAGTGATGTCTTTAGTGAGTCCAGCAGTGCTTTTACAGATTTTTTTGGAGCCAGAAGTGACCATATTTGGACAGAAGGCATATTTGACAAGAAGGCGGAACTGGGGAGGATGACGCGGCCAAGCCAGTGTTGTAATAGTTGCAATGGCACCGTGCTAAGCAAAAGTGCATCAGAAGTGCACTTAAGTGCATCCTCCAGTTGCATTATGGGTGGTGTAGGATCCAACATTTTTTGGGGCTTGACCCATACTCTCTGCTGCACCAACCAACATGTGTCTTGCAAGTCCTCTAACTCTATGGAAGTACAATACTAAATGGAGTCCCTCTTTAAATATGCATTAAAATGCATTGGAGCTGTTCCATTAAAAAAGTACTGTGCAGCTTATTTGCAATTTAATCGAATTTCAAAAACAAGTTAATTTTTTAAGAAAGATGGCACAAAATCAAAGGTGCACCCCTCAGGCTATAGACGGTTATTACAGTAATGATTATTGCACTAACATGAAGCTGTGGATGGTTGGGTGAGAATCATTACTATTTTTCTAAACATTATATTGAGGTGTAGTATTGATTACCATGCCTAAAACCATAATTAGATCATACAGTCCCACACACTGTAGACATACTTTAGATAACACATCCATTTTTGTTCAATAATTCTCTTTTCCTACTTGTTTCCACCACATTTTGCAGTACAATTTGTGGTTTTATGTTTACAATAACGGTGTCTGCAACCGACAACCATTTTTTTCCACTATTGATTAGTTAATCCAGCAATCATCTACCTGGGTTAACACTAATGACGGCTGCCCGCACATGCGTTGCCAGAATTTAAACTGAATAATTAATCTGACGGGGTCACAGGGGCTGGAGAACATCCCGGCTCAAATTGAGCTATAGGCGGGGTAGTTTCTGGGCTGATCACCAGCCCATCATGTGTCTAACATGTATAGCTTCACGCCTCCAAGACATTTGCAGTCACCAATTAACCTTTGTGGCTGACTGCCATGGTACCAGCTAATGGAGATTCTTTAAATAAACACATATACTCTGTGGGTGCAGGAGTGGGCGACTGCAAAAGGGCCTTTGTTGCACACAACATGACACAACAGCAGAGTGCATGCAATATGTGTTCTCGACAGCGGAACGTTGTTTGCACATACAAGTTCTGCTCTCTGATGAAAATATAAATGGATTACAATGTAGAAGAGGGAAACTGATCTTTATTTGGTATCAATACTATTGACACTTGAACACTTGAACTTGAAAATGAACAGCTTAAAAAAAACCGTTAACGGCATGTTTAAAACCGCAAATGTAACGTTCAGGTATGAGGGCGAAAAACGCTCATATGGGTCGTATTTACTTCCACCGCTAGGGGCGCTAATTTAGGAAACGCTTGTATGGGTCGTATGAGAGGGTCGGAACATAGACCTATATGATCGTATGGTTTGGTACTAACATGTAACATGTAACATGTCTGATGTCTTCATCAGATTCATCAGTCGTCGTTTTTGACTGATGAAGACCCACTGCGTCAAAATGTTAGTTATACAATAACGTTTTCTACCTGCTATCCATGTGCTCCAGTTTACTCTGATCTAGTCTCTCCTGATACAAGATTTCCCTGCTCTGAGAGCACCGGACATGCGTGTGGTTGAAGCTCATCAAACTCATACAAGACTATAGTGTAGCATCGATATTTTGGCCCACCTCTAACTGGGAGAAAACAGAGAAGATGCAAGACTCGCCAGTTAAGCTCAAACCTGCATGTCTTTAAACTGTTAACATGCAAACTCCAGAGAGTCTGTACTCCATGTTTCATTGTTTCAAAGGATGTTAACAATTAGTTGGAACTTGAAAACGATTAATTTTCTGAAGGAATAAGAATGAAACAAATAATAACAGCAGTGCACCCGGTGTCCCCTCTACACCCACAGTTGCTCTTGGTGGGAAAAAGAGAAGTCATTTTAGAAAAATGAAGGCATATTTTTTTCATTTCAAGAATTGATTATTTTTTCTGTTGATCGGCTAATCAATTCATTGATTGTTTCAGCAGAATTCATCTTTGTCTTTCAGGCAAATGCTGCTCATCCATAGTCTTTTTTTTTTTCCATTTATGAAACACATTTGGTGTTTTTTCCAACTGTGCTCCTAGTCCCGCCCTCCTGTGCTGTGATTGGCTAGGTATAACCCTAACCCTGTCCTCTTTGGTCTAACCCTACCACCTCTGACTTTTGACTCAACAATGTGAAGAGTATTAGCCAATCACAGCACAGTAGGGCGGGTCTATATGGCAAAACAGTGGTGGGAAAAAAAATTCTGCATTTCATGGTATACCGTGGTATGAAAATTGACAGTTATCATACTGGGTACATTTCCTTAATTGGAAATGTATTTATTTTTATTTATTCACATACTTCCATTAAAATAATATTTAAAGTTTTAATTAGAATACAGCATTGACTAAACTAAAAAAAAGGGTAATTGTAACTGAGATATATGTATACTGTATACACTATATACCGTGATACTGTGATATATACTGTGAAAATCTCATTGCGTTGCCCTCCTAGTTGCAACACTTTTAGATGCAGTGTGAATGTAGTCAACAAAATGGTGGGATAGAACAAAAAGAAACAGAGGCTGCAGATAAGAGAAGTATCAGCCATGAAGAAGAGAGTGATACGTGGGATCCTATGAGGAGGATCGTCTCCGAGATGCATCGGGGAACGGCTTAGGCTATTATCAGAGGACTTGTAACAAATGCAAAATCTTTTAGAAAATTGTAGTTGGGAAAAAAGGAAATCTGTCAATCATCATTCTATATAGGAAATGACACTGGAGACCATTCATTCTGATCAAACGCTTGTAATCCTGCTGAAGAACATCAGCCCGTCTCTGCGTCGCAACACCACATGTAAAAATAACACAGGCGAAATTCTGTGGCAACATGAAAGGATTCGCTGTCAGTCACACTTGCTTTTCAAAAGGAATAAATAATATGCAATGGCAGAAGACTTTCTTATGGAAGACATTAATTAGTAATGTGTTTCTTCCACTGTAAGCAATTATGGATGGATATAATTGCTGCTATGAAGAGCAGATTTTTTCTTTCTTTGAGGACAATGAAGCTCTGCATACTGAAACCCAACAGCGCCAACCTGGAGACCTGCAACTGTTTTTTTTTTTTTTTTCTCCCTGCCGATTCGCTTTCCCGCGAAGATTATTGTGCTTCTGATAAAGTGTTTAAGTTGCCGCAAGGTCAACGTAATTCCTGCTCCAGATAAAGCAACACAGAGACCTGGCGCTCTGCTTTGGGGCTCTGAAGCCGGCTGATAATACGGCACTGGGGGAAGGATTCTTGAAAAAGATAAGAGAGAGAGAAAAAGAAGAAGAAGAAGGAGAGTTGGGGGAAGATGGATCGCCTGCTTCCATAGCCAACAGGAAGTCATCTGTGATTGCTGCAGGCCACCCACACAGGAACAGTGGCAGCGACAGGCCGTTTACTTATCTACCTTGGTCTACCGAGCCTCAGGGTCGAGGATTATTAGAGATAAATGCTACATTTTCCCCCTGATGTGTGGTACTACTGTGCACTACAAAACCGTATTATTTATTGTCCTGTTTATGCCCACTTTGCACATACAAATCTGAATCTTGCATTAGAAACAAAATGCATGTGACAGGTAATATAAAACCAAAGCAAATTATTGTTGACTGGAAGAATGAACAGGATAATAATACAACCGTGTCAAAAGTGTCTTCTGCAAACCAAGTTTTTCACTTCTCAATTCATTAGATCATTCCTTAAATATTCAGTGTCAGGCTTTGTCGCTGCATTGTGAGCAATACAACAAAGCAACTCTGCCCTCTTCAGTATAAAACCTGAACTACACAAAACACCTTCTAATGCCCATATTACCAAACTGTTTAGTATGCCAGGAAGAGATTTAGTAGGCTATGTTCCAATACAAAGTATGTCAAATGCAGTATGCCAAAAATACCAGGATGTCCTATATTACATCAGGTCGCATTTTGCAGTATGCAAGCCAGCATGCTTTTCTGGCTACTCTGACCCACAATCCTTTGTGCAGCACATATGAGAGGGTCAAAGTTCAAGGCACAATATAGTATGATGAAGTAGTATTTCCCATTTGTATGCATACTGCATGCAACATTATGTATGTAAGAGCAGCTGCAGTACAAAAAGTAAAAAGAAAAAGTACAGGTAGAAAATGGTTTTCCCCCCACGTCAAATTAAAGCCAGTTCTTCTCACAGTTTTTCATTGTTGAATTAAAGTGTCATATAAAGAAATTAATCTGTCAAACAGTTATGCAATCCATTTGCATTTTTATTCATGCTTTGTCCGTTGGACCTCGCAGCGACATTCTCTTAAATTTCTCTTAATTTTCTGTTAAGAGAGAAAGTAAAAGAATTCAACTCCAAATGCAACAAACATTCTTAACCATCCAAATCTGCTCTTACCCAGGTGTGCTGACTGATGAATCTCTATAAGGGCAGGTTGTTGTGCCGTGTGCAAACGCCAAGAATTGGAGAGATGCCACCAAAAGAAGGCTGTAAGAAAGAGAAGAACTTCAGCTGTAGTGAAACTGATTAAATAAAGTTAAACAAAATAAACAGAATTTCTCAGAGTGTCAGAACTGTACAGTAACTTTGTTAATAAAACATACACAAACAACACAATTATACAACTAATAATAATAATGAATATACAAATATAGTAGATACTAATTTAAAATTGATGATATGATATTCATGTGTTTTTCTTTATGTTACTCAAATTTAAATCGTATGTTTCCTTGTGTTGGAAAAACAATTAGTGGACTGTGAAAACGAGATTGTTTTTTTTCGTATCTTGGTAAGAGTGCTCTCAACCACTCGTAAAATTTTCTCTAACCTAAGATTAAAGCAAATCTAAGAAAACACTGGTGAATCCCAGAAATCAATGGGAATTAACAAAATAAGAACAAATCGTGGATACGAACAAAAACAAGAGGAAATTCGTTCGTACATTGTTTCCTGCAGGAGACCCATTGTGCCTTTAAATATCAATCAAGTGGTAAAAAGACAAAAAAAAGAAATCCTTTGATACATTTTAATGGCTTGACTCATCTTTAAACTGTTATGTATCTCAGGCTTTTTAAATAATAATAACGAATATTGTGTTTTTGAAACCCAGCGCTGCCTCTGATTTAAATCAAGTCAATCAAATATAAACACAACAAAGTGGGACATTTCGCACGAGATGTGCAGCACATCAAGCGTCTTTGAACATTTAATGAATCTATTCATGCATAAGCATTTTAATGTGCAGCTTGAATATGCGTGTGATAAAACAAATGAATGTGTTAATCAGTTCAGAGGAAATTACACTGTATAGCAAGGTGCTGTTGACCTTATTTGTAGGGTACAAGAGCTCTTCAGATCAGTGGTAGTAGGGTTCAGTAAGTGTCTCAGCATCGTTCAGGGGGCCGTTTTATTTGCCATCTTGTATCAAGAGCTCCAGGATTACTGTGCTCAAGGAGCTGTGAAATCTCTTCCGACACCTCGAGCCACTGAAACAACTGGTGTCCGCCTCTCCTATCACAGAAACACACACTGGCCGGCGTCCATCCTGAATAACAAGGAGAGAACCCCAGTTCTCTCTTTCTCTGTCTCTCTCTCTCACTCACACACGCACACGCACACGCACACATGCACACAGTCAAAAGAATTGGAACCTGTCCTTTTTCGACTTCTAAACACTAACCTGACATGCCACCAATCCAATTTGTGTCAACAGCGGTCCATCCACCCGTCCCCTCGACAACAACAACAACAAAAACAGCAATTCGTGTTGACAGCAGTCAGGAGAATACTTACTTGACACATTGTCGTAACCTTGCCTAAAACAAATGTCACCGTCGATAGCACGGACGGTCTCAGCCGACACGAGCCGTGTCCAATCTCTCAGCGGAGACATTTAAAAACCAAAGATGACACATGAGCAGGAGAGGAGCACGGAATTCATTTAAACCCTACAAATAGAAATGTGGACGTTGACGTTTCTGATTTTCGTCTATATGTCATGCTTCATCTAGATGACAACTTTGTGGATTTTCTGTAAAATCTTACTGAACTTTGGACAAGTTGTCCATGTCACTTTCTCAGAATTGTGCAGACTTTTGGTCTGTAATTGTAAAAAAAAAAAAAAGGAAGAAAGGGAAAGATAAAATGGGAGGGTTTAGGCTTCCTGATAATGTATAATTAAAAAATAAACAGCCTGTGCCCAACTCATAAATAAATAAAAACGTTCTGCCAAGTGCTGCCTCAAAACTCTGTTTTAATTTCTTATTCAAGCAGCACAAGGTTACTGAGGGTCACTGCGTCTACTCCATCCCTCCCAAAATGTGCACGTAAACACACTCCGACCTCAACAATACACACATATACTATTCATAAAGAAGCACTGGGATGATGCAACTATATCACCTAGTTTTTGAGGTTATGAAGCATGCCGTCCTTCACTGGCATGACCTTAAAATAAGTTCACACTGAGCAGACTGTCAGCAGGTTTTATGCTTTGCTTATTAATGGTTTAGTGGATAAAACAACTTGTTTTTGTGCAGTTTTAAGAGTTTTAAGTACATTCCGTTGATTATCAGGATATAAGCTCTCTCTACTACTGACTGCTTAGTGTTGAGATACTCAAGAGAAAGTCAAACTTTGATTTCTAAGTTAACTAATCTTTTTATTATCATCTTATTTAGGGCCACAACAAACATTGTTTTCATCATCGATTCATATGACAAAAATGATTATTTCTCACGTAATCGTTTTCGACAATAAAATGTCAATCACAGTGCCGCAGAGCTCCAGGTGACATCTAGAAGCTGAAAAATAGCTGCCAATTAATTTTCTTTCACTGGACTAATCAACTGATCATTTAGCTCTAGTTCTTTTTCTGACAATGTTGAATCCTGCAAAGACGTCAAAACACTTTGTGGCTCTGCACTCCTAACAAACATCACATTGTAGTCGAGGTAAAGATTGTGTTCATGCTCGAATTAGAAAAACAATCTGAAACTGAACATTTTATCGGAGGTGTTGGACTAAAGATGTTTTTGGCGTGAGTCAGGAACTGACGGCAGCTTGTCAAACTCGGAGCACAATGTCCATTGTGAATTCAACCTTGAAAAAACACGACTCAGAGATTCAAAGGCAGAGCGGCGTGACGTTAAGAGAAAGTTAAGAGAAGTTAAGAAAGGGAGCAACAAATAATCGTGCACTTTTGATTCCCTCATAAAACAAAAGCCAGAAGATATTCAACTGAAATGGAGGCTAGCTGGATTTAAATAAGAAAAATGATGTATGGAAACACGACGCTTGGATGTCCTTCATCGTGCAGGTCTGTATGTGTTGACGTCGGATGATGTTGTTGCCGCTGGGCGATTCTGTCGGTGGATTTTGATCTTGATTATAATGCTGCTGAGTTGCACCGATATATCGGCTGAACATCGGTATTGCGTATCGATATTCGCCTTGTTGACTGCAATCAGCATATCGGCAAATAAGATGGCATTCACAGATGGCAGTGGCCGATATTTCTGTTGTGTTGCATCAATTTTGCACTGGCTACATGTTGTGTTAAAAGGTTAAAAACACTTTTGAAGCAGTTATTTTTTTGCTCGTTCAAAGATAGTGTAATGAAATGTTGAATGAATTTAAAGTGCAGTTAATTATTTTAATAATGAAGATTTATTTGTTTCCTTAGCAAAAAGGGGGGAATAAATAACAAATAAATAAACAACAACATATAAACATCGGCTATCTGTCAATTGTTATTTTAAACATCAGTATCGGCCCATAATTTCACAATCGGTGCATCCTTACTGCTGAGTCTGTTGTTTCATGTTTGTTTTATGTTGCTGCAAAAACCAACTGCCCTTCAGGGACAAATAAAGTTGAAAGTTGAAGTACAGTGGCGACGTGAGAAAATAACTTTGAGCCGACTATGTAGATTACGTCCTCAGCACAAACTCCAGGCCGCGACAACTTTAAATCCACGTCGGATCCCAACATCTTTCATTATTTAATTTTTTTTAAAACTACTGCCTATATCAGGTGAGTTCTCCTTCTCAATGCTTTACTTGGAATAGAAAACATTTTTTTGTATCTGAATTTCAAAACATAATCATTTTGACAAAAGACAATGCTGCACCAAAGAAAACCAAAGAATAGAGAGAAAACAAATGTGTATGCGTGATTGCACCCTGACAGCCAATCGGCAAGCTGAGTCATGAGTGTAATCAGGAATGGCTGCCATGTCCTGCTGGCGAGCTGGTGATTGTCCACTGGAGGAGGAGGAGGAGGAGGGGGGGGGGGGGGGGGCAACAGGACAGCCGACGGGATTCATGACACCCTCCTGCAGAACCTTGTGGACTGATTACACGTCCAAGAAAATGCATGCGGCAAACGGATATTAAATCAACACAGCTTATTGCCATGCCAGTGTAGGACCGAGCCCGAGCGTGGGCAAAATGCATCTGCAGCTCACCCCTATAAGCACTTTAGGCAGTGGGAGAATTACATTTCTATGGGGGCTCTGGATGAGTTAGGCAATCTTCCTTTCCACGGCAATGATTAATAGTGATGGACCCATAAATTGTTCTGTCTGAGAAATATATTGCTGCCATAGTATCTGTTGTTTTGCAGCGGGAGGCCACTCTGCCTTTGAGGGCAGTGGTTGGATAAGCAGTCAACAATAGAGTGCACTCGTCCTACAGCAGCTTGATCCATCAAAACGGACTGTCACTTGCAATGCATAGATTTTTTTTAAGCCCTTTGATGCAAAAGAAATAAGCTCCCAGAGACCAAACAAATCAGAAAGAAATCTGGCAGCATTATCTCATTTTATCCGGCTGACCCCGTATGCTCGCTGTCATCTCAACAAAGGAGTCTGACTGCAGGGCGATACTCGTACTCGAGTCTCGTCTCCAGACAAAGTTGAGTCGAACACAAGTTTTTCTTGACCTCTTTGTTCCTTTAACACAGGCATGTCCAAAGTCCGGCCCGGGGGACGAATGCAGCCCTCGGACAGATTTTAAACGGCCCACCGGCTTGTCTGTCACATATACTGTCACATGTCACATGTACTGTGTGTGGCCTGTCACACAATATTGGTTAATCAAGCAAGCTCATTGCAAGCAAGCGAGTGCATTTTCCGTTCACCTGATGATGCAGCACTATTATACAGTAAGACCTGCACCAAGTAGGAACAACTCACGCAGAACTAATGTGTTTCTTGTTTGGGTGCACGTACATGTATTAGTATGGCACTTAAAATATCCTGAGAGTAGGGCCTACAATTGTATTGGTTTTCTTTTTTAAATAACCCATATGATGCGACAAGCAGCTGGGCCCCAGGTATTTTCACATTATCTAATCTGGCCCCCATTCAAAAAGGTTTGGACACCCCTGCTTTAGCACATGTACTTAATCACATCCCATCACTGGCAGTAGTGAGTTAATGTACAGGCCTCAATCTAAAATCTACTTCATTGGTTATGTATGGGTTTACAGTTATTTAAGGGTTTTTCAAATTAAGGTATTGTTAAGGGATTTAGTTTTTGCATTTAAGGGCCCCTATCCTAACTTGATCATTAATGGATTTGTCAAATTATTATGTGTAAATTAACTCCTTCCACTCTACTTAATTTGTTAATTCAGGGCTTTCTGAATTATGGTGTTATCATAGCCTTTTTCAAAATGATAGACACATTATGGGATCTTGGTATGTTCTCAGGAGTAGATTATGGAGTAGTTTGTCGTATTTTAAGGGATTCTTATTTCTTACTATAAACCATCAAAAGGATTTAAAAAGGTCTTCAAATGTCTGCAGAAATATCTTGACTTCTGAAAGCGGCATGAATCGATTTTTGGCCACTAGTGGGGCATAAAGACATGTAGCTGACAAACGGCCGTGTCTACAAGGTAACACTAAATTTATGAAAACCATGGCGAGCAAAAACTCTCACAAGAATCACTTCCCAACGACCTAACCCTGAACATACTATTCAAGTTTAATGCCTAATCTTACCAATCTATATCATTCGAGTTTAATGCCTAAATCTTAACTATTCAAGTTTAATGCCTAACCAATCTTGTGAGACTTTAGTAAGGGTTCTAGATACAACAATGACAAACGCACAGCCACCACATATATAACTGATAAAGTTATTATTGATAACGCAGAAAAACACCCCAAGCTCAGCGAGCTGTGGCCATTTGATTCTGCAGCGATGTGCAGCCAAAAGTTGGGGATAGTTTCACTTTTGGCGTAATTGCAGCCAGAAAATACTCACAGCCCATCAGTAAACAAACAACATGTTGACCTATGTTGCAAAGAATTTCTTCCCACCTGCAACACATAAACACGCCACCCGACTACAGAAAAATTTAATCATTGCTTCACCAATTATTACTTGGCTGTTGTTTGGTGTGTTTCTGGTGAAACATATCCAGGAAGCAAAGTAAGCATTAATTTGGGTTTCTGGTCACCTGACAAATGGTATTCCAGTATTTACCAGCAGTTTAGTTCTGCTTCAGCCTCTATTAACTTCTGTTCAAGTAAAAAAATGTGAATGTGAGTTATTAAAGTCAATGTTTCTATCAAAAATATAGTTTAAGACAGAGCTGGATAGTATTTCTATGTTTGGAAAAACCTCTACAGTACAGTTTTTTTGGCCTTAAGTAGGTCCTGATTTTCTCTGGCCGTGGTGTTGGCTCAGTCTTGACCCCCTGGACCTGGTCTTAAGCAGACTTGGAATGAACCCAGGCCTTCCTGACCGCAGCCAGTCCTGACTGACAGTTTTCTCAACACATACAAAAAGTGGAGTCTGGCTGCAGCTCAGCTCCGTTCCAGACTGAAACTCACGGAGTGAAAAATCACAGTGACACACACTTTACTTATCCGCATGATAAGTGCTATAGATTTTAGTGTTAGCTTATTGATGAACTGACTAAAAATGAGTTATTATGCACTTTGCCAATTGCCTGTTAAGCAGAAACCTCCACAGCACTCAATCAAACTAAGGCCAAGAGCTATGCTTTGATCAATGGAGACCACAATTGAGATTTTTCTTTAGTATCGGGCTGCTCGGCCTAAAGACGCTGCGAACTGTGGAGAAAACATCACAGGCAGAAGAAAGTGAGAAAGAAAACTACTCAAGACTCACTACTGTCTGTCCTCAAACATTGAGATGACAGAAATAAAATGATTCATGTGCTACAAATATAATAACTGCTGATTATTTATTTTCACTACATTTTTCAAAGCATGCAAGAAATTAATCAAAATATAACTTTCTTTCATTATTGCTTGTTCAGTTATAAATCAAAATGCTTAATATCTTACATCCATTTAGAAAAAGCCGACTTGTACAAACTTGCCACATTGACATCAGATTTTTTTTTTTTTTCACAGCATTGTCAGAAGAGATGAAATTGATAACATTAACGACGATCATTCATGTTATTAAATAAACCTGTGCTTTTCCTACTATGACAAGTCAAAATGTCTACTGTGAAAAATCAGAGACGGGCGGCATTTTAATTAAATGTATTCGATTTACGAAAATATATTCAACAATACAAAAAAACGTTTGAGTCGTTTGTATTTTGCTGGACAGAAAAAATACACAAGATGTAATTTGTAACAAAGTACTTTAAAGAGCTTGTATTTGTGCATTTGAAATGCTTAAAATTCATTATTTAACATGTCGTTTTATTCTCAAATAAAACACATTTTTATCCCCAGGTTAAAAGTAATAATCTCGAAGATAGCACGCACCTTTTAAGGATATTTCACGTGTCATGTCTACGCGTTTTGAGCTTTCCGCGTGTCATTAAACGCCCCGTTCTCATTCACAACTCGACGCTTCAGGAACCCTTGACACATGTGGTTAATGTTGTGAATTCAAACAAAACTAAAATAATTTGTGAAGTTTAGGAGAACATC
>JAOVVB010019665.1:0-16209 GCA_028570985.1 Heterobranchus longifilis | reverse complement strand
GCCTCTGGCCGAAAGCTTGCAACCATTAAAGCACGATCTTTGCACAGATTTGAGTGTGCGGATGCTTCTTCTTGTTAGAATTTTAAAACCTTATTTTGAAAACCTGACGTAGTCACACATGTATCCTCCACTAACTTCACCAAGTCCGTCACCGTCAGCTCCATCTGGGCCATTTGATCTCCTGATCTCTGAAAACATCAGAAGTAATAAGAGAAAATTATCTTTTGTTTTCTCATGATAAGTTAATTATCTTGTGATCTTGAGAAAACGGCATTAAAAAAATGTTTGGGGGCTTCTGTAACAATGTTTTTTGTTCAATTAATTTGTTAAGATTATATCATATATAAGTTGTTGTTTTTATTGGAATTATATACTGTTGCTTGACATTGTTTATATCTAACAAACTGTGTAGACCTTATGTCTTTATTAAAGGAGGAGAGGACCTTAAAAGAGACAGTTAATGCTCCACTGAGTCACATTTAAACCACAATGTTGACATACAGTCTACATTTCTATACTGTCTAACTGAGTGCACATACTCTGGCAGTCATGCATACATTGAGTGGGAATTAAGTCTGAACAGAATGACATGTGATACTTTGTTGGCTACCTAAAGGGAAATGTCAGACATGTTACAGTTTAACTTCTCCGTATTAACTTGCAAGTTAACCGTAGCTCATACTCGCTGTGAAACCGCAGACAGTCACACTCGGTTGGAGGTGAATCACACGGAGATTAATGTTCTGCTTTGTGCTGCAGCTTGCCAACAGCGCATTCTTCAGGACAGTTTGTGCAGAGCTTTTTCTGTTCCCGTTTGTACAGAATGTAACTGTACCTTACCTGCAACGATTAGGCTGACACCAGTAAATCTGTCAAATACCTACCCCAAGCTGGCGTGACTTCTTTTTCCACTTTCTTTTTCCTGAGGTACTGGTAGCTCAGTAATCACTTTTTTCCATCGCTCGCTCTCTTATACTCCGCTTCATGGGAACTCTCAGTTCTCTGTTCCCCTGACGGACATTAACATGGAGAGCAACACTTGGTCCGATGCATCTCTTGAGTTCTCGTGTAAACACGGCAGAGAACATGAACAATAGCCAGAGGGTCAAACAGCAGGTCAGCCATGTTGACTGGCAGCTCGCCAAATGACTTGCAGCGCTTGTGTTAGTTTCCTGCACACGGCAACGATGCACCAGCACCTCCACTCTGCCGTGTCCCAGGCAGCAGAGCCACAAGGTGCGGGTGATTAGCACAGCGTTGTCCACTCGTGTCCTCCTGCTGTTGTTGTTGTTAGATTAGTTTCCTCACACCTTCTTATTTATTCGCCTTCTGTGCTCTTTGTTTGAGACAATGTCACTGTTTTCCACATTTGTTCTCTGCATTATGAGGATGGGTTGTATTATTTTATTTGACACCGGGTGGATATTTGTTTATACTTGTTATGAACTAGATTGTGTTGTATATAGAATTGGGATAGTTGTTTATATTTATATTGTATTGGGTTGTATATAGAAATGAGAATTTATAAATTGAGTATGATGAGTCGTTGAAAAAGGGGTTAGGAATAAATAAATGTATACTTCTTCCTCCTTTTTGAACATGTACATTTTAATTTGAGTTTGTTGTATAGGTTTATTGTTTATTTCACTTTATTGCTATTCTTGTTTGTTTTATCTGTTTTTTGTTTGTTTATCTTTTTCCTTCTTTTTTTTTACATATTTGAAATAAATGTAATTTCATTCATTCATTCAGTATATGTGAAGAGCCATGCAGTCAGACTCTGTATAAACATATCTGTGATGTTTTACCCTCAGAGTCTGCACGCCATGGAGAGCCATGTGATGATCAAGTTCCTGCCCACCACCCTGAATCAGCTGTTCAGGGTGCTAACCGGTGCCACCCAGGAGGACGTGGCAGTCAACGTCACCAGGCAAGTTTGTTGAATGAGATTAATCTTGAGTGTAGAACCTGACTGATATGGGATTTGGTCTTTGATATAGTGAATTTTTGAGCTGGACTGAAAATAGACCTTTTCTATGTGGATTGTACAGTGATTTTGCACCAGTATGTCTATGCAAAGGTACTCAGAAGGCTGCTTTCTTAAACAAATAACTTTATTAACTCTCTGAGACCCACAGAGACCCATTATTTTTTTTGGCGGGGGGGCAGCTGGTCTCTAAGGGGAGATAGCAGGTCAACAGTAGATGCAGACATCATCTGAAAGCTGAGAACAATTAATTTGAGATGCAGCTCAGGTCGAGTTTCAAAATGGTCTCACTACAATGAAGTGGCTACTATGGGGACTAACATCATCACACATGAATACAATCAGGCTCATTGAATCCACAAGAGTCTCGGCTTTCCAATCATACCCACTTTATGTAATTCAAAACTGTTTATGGACCTCAGAATGCAGAAATATTCAAATACACCATTTTAGAATAAAATTTATACTGCATGAATGAAAAAAACTGCAGGTTTACTGAAAGGAAATATAGGGAAATTGCACAAACTGTGGGATTAGCATAAAGTGAGCATGTCTGTGAAGGGGAGACTCCCATAGAAAACATTTTCATTCAAATATCTTGAGGTCAGAGGTCATGGGACCCCTTTGAAAATGGCCATGCCAACAAGCTAGCATTAACATGGTTGGTACCAATAGATTCTTTGAATCTTTATATGATACCAATATATTTACCCTGGCTTCAAAATGTTTCTGTCTGAACTTTGTGGTAATAATTTAAAACAAATGTAAACAAATCTGTGAGTACAAGCTGTTACCTGATAAATGAGGCCTCCTCCTGCCTCAGCTCCTTTCAGAACAGTTTCCTCACACATGCTTTCCTTTTCCATCGTTTCCTTTTAGAGTCATGATTCACATTGTTGCCCAGTGCCACGAGGAGGGGCTGGAGCACTACCTGAGATCATATGTGAAGGTAAAGGTCACATATCACAGCTCACACTCATCTATATTTTAGTGTTTGTACTCATCGTTCTCTCTGCGTGTGTATGAAACAGTTTGTATTCAAGACGGAGCCGCACACGTCCTCCACCACGCGGTCCGTGCACGAGGAGTTGGCTAAAGCCATGACTGCGATCTTGAAGCCTTCCACCGACTTCCTCACGAGTAACAAACTCCTCAAGGTAACATGTTAGTACTTTGTTTGAAAGGATTACACGGTGTATGACTGTAACTGACGTGGATTTCCTCTGATGTCTGTCGACCCTGCAGTACTCCTGGTATTTCTTTGAAGCCTTAGTCAAGTCCATGGCTCAGTACTTGATTGAGAGCTGTAAAGTGAAGGTAAGTCTGCCACAACGTGTGTGTGTGTGTGTGTGTGTGTGTGTGTGTGACTGTCTGCTTTATAACAGCTTCGGTTCTTCACTGTGGTTTACAACATGCCACGTCTTGTGGACAGCCGCAGTACCACAGTCAAAGTATTCTGTCTCCACAGTCTGTCCCACACTGCTGTGTGCACTTTAATTGGCTGCATTTGTTCGTACCCCATAAGCGACCACATCCCTGTGTTTAACTCCGCTGGCTGAGTGTGGAGGCCGCAGCAGGAGCAAGTAAATACTCCACAAGAGTCGGTCGCACCAGTACAAGGCTGGGGATATTCTATATTTTTGTTATTGTCAACAAATCCTGTGAAAAGACCAAAACCAGCCAAGTGTAATGAAGGAACATGGTGTCAGTGCAGCAGATGTGTTTGATGAGGTCTATGGCACAGAGGAATAACATATATCAGGCTTTGGCTACTCAACTCCACTTTATTTATACAGACATCTGCAAATAGCAGCCCAGAGGGCTTCACAGAGCAGGATTAAAACAACACATACAAAGAAACTGACAACAACTAATACAATTTATCAAGATAAAAGAATAAAACATTTAAATAGATAAATAAAACAAAGAATATAAGAATAAAATAAATTAAAAGCCAATGATAAAACTACACAAACAATAGTAGTTCTTCATGCATTGTTGGTTTTGGTGTTTTCATGGGATTTTTTTGACCATAAGAAAAAATATAGAATATCACCAAACAATCAGGTCGGCTAAGTTAGCGATCCAATATTTAACAATATATTTTAAAAAAATACAAAAAATAAATTTATTTGTATTTTTTTAATATCAAAATCGATCAAAATCCAATCATGTTTTCTTCCTGTAAAACAAAATGTGACATGCTTATAGAAGCCGGTACCAACCAATTTCAACCAATAATATCACCCGTCAATCAATCAACTTTTAGCGGCACAGAGCTAAGATTTATTAGTCCTCTGTGGCTCCATATCGTGCTAAACTCTAAGCCTGCCCATCTTTTTAAAAATTTAAATCACTCTTGTAACTTTACTGTACACCACTTTACTTGAGGTTTAACCTCCTTTGAACTGTGTTTTATTTCCTTTCAAAAAAATTTTTTTCTTTTCCTGTCCTTACCTTTTCCTGTATATTTAAAACCTGATGATTTTATGACTGTTTTTGTGAAAGATTATTAGTAGTAGTATTACTTGAACTGGGGTGTATTATGTGGTATAATGGCATGCGTGCTGTGTCCTACAGCTGTCCAGGAATCAGCGCTTCTCAGCATCCTTCCATCACACTGTGGAGACTCTGGTCAACATGATGATGCCACACATCACTCAGAAATACAAAGACAACCTCGATGCCGCCAGGAACGCCAACCACAGTCTGGCGGTCTTCATCAAGGTCAGGAGCCACAGTCACTGTGTCGAGAGCACCGTGTGTATTAAAGAGTATATGGAAGGAATAACGTAGAGCGAGGGGTCGTTATTGAAAATAGAAGTCCGACAGGGTGATGTGAAGCTACATTATGCCGCTTATTATAAAGAAATCAATAATTTGACACAAAATACAAAATTAAATGACTGCAGCACCTGCCCTGTAAGTCTGTTAATGTTTTCTTTTCGATTAACCTCTAAAAAACACTGCCAGAGCCCATACCGTGTTCCTGTTAGTTTTTACTTGTCTGTCTGTCGTGCAGCTCTTTGTGTCTCTGTGTTGTTATCTTGTTCTCTTTTTCTTTTATTTACTGCAGATAGTTCAACCATTAACCATGAATCCAAAGTTTCCTGCTCTCCAAACATATAAAAAATTTGGGGGGGTTTTGCCACAGCTGAAGTTAAATTTAACGGACTTGTTTCTGTGGATTGATGGACGTGATATCAACAGTCTATGTAATAAACATATTTATTTTTCCCCATCTTTCTGTAGCGCTGTTTCAACCTGATGGACAGAGGCTTCGTGTTCAAGCAGATCAACAACTACATCAACTGTTTTATGCCCGGAGACCCAAAGGTACACAATACACACAGTGACAGCGTTTATACAAACACAGTGTACGACAGCTTGTCTGTAAAAAAGGATATCAGGTTGTGCTCCGAATACATTTTGGACAAGTTTGTGTTTGAGTGTTGTATTAAAAGCTGTTTTCTGTCTTTTGTAAATGCAGACGCTGTTTGAGTTCAGGTTTGAGTTCCTGCGTGTGGTGTGCAACCACGAGCACTACGTCCCCTTAAACCTGCCCATGCCATTTGGAAAAGGAAGGATACTGAGATTTCAAGGTGAGGAGATCCTCAAGTGTACGTCTTGATTAAGTACTAAGCCTGATGGTAGCGTGCCAGTGTGCTTACATTGCGTTGTGTTTTAGTAGAATACTGCTTCACTGTAAAATAAATAAACTGTCAACTAGGGCTGGATGATAATTCAGTATGATAATTTATCGTCTTTCAATGGAATTGTATCGTGATGAAATCAAGTATCGAGATATCGTGATACACAATTACATCCTCTAAGTTGATAATAACAAGCGCATACTAACTCAGATTTCTTAGAAAATCTGAAGTGAAATATTTTGAGGGAATATAATTTGAAGATTGTGGTTTTGTTTTTACATCACATTATTTGTGTGCATGCATGTAAACATAATCAAAATATTTATTTTTATCTATCATTTCACTGGTAAGCTCATTTTGTACTAAATTTGAATGAGAAAATGTTCTGTACTTTTCATTTGTCAAGTATTTAATTCAAACGGGAGTATACAACAATAGGCTTTACCATGTGGTTATTTCATATAAACTATTTATTTATTGAATTACCAGAAAACATGCTTATCGAGATATGACATTTAGAATAGAAGATTTTGGCCATATCGCCCAGCCCTACTGTCAAATAAAATAGTTCTATTTATTCTAAATATATAATGGAAGTATAATTAAACAGGTTTTCTGTTGATGTAGCGTCTTTGATTCTACAGAACGTACTTTGTGTTTTTGTGTTCCTAAATTAGCTTTATTACCTCCGAATGATACGGTGGAGTCATGTGATACTCTAGTAGGTAGGTGCAAGTGTGCGCTGCGTGCATGTCCTCTCCTAAAAAGAGCAAACTTCCATCTAATCATTCAACCAGGATGGGTCAAAATCTGAACTCAATCACTTCTCTTCCAGTTTTGCTGCATCCTGGTGGTTGTGACGTGATTTATCTATCTTTTTCAAGATTATACTGTTTATCATTTACAGTCGTATGTGTGTGCAGAAGCTGAGATCGTCTCTTTGTTGGTGATTAAGTGTGCAGGTAGTTTTTTTTCTGTCTTGTCGTGGTTTGAGGTTTATGACTAGTGATAAGAATGATTCCAAAAGACACATTATTTACTGCCAATCCTAAATAAATCTGATCTTTTTATGCTTGCATGCTTACAATGCAGGTTTTAAAAAGACTAGACAAAACATTTTGGGGAATCTTTGTGTGATTTTGGGATTGCTTTACTTTGCCTTAGATAATGTTGGAAACCATCTGTGAAGAGCTGCTGCTGTTCAATCAAACATACGCTTTAATCCTGTTTGTCTTTTTCTGCAACGATCACACCACATCCAAGCTTTTCTGTAGAACTGTTTTTGCTCCATATAGATTGTTAGATGAAAGTTACGGACGTGTGTTGCATTCACTTGAGAAACAAAAATGTGCAGAACAATAATAGTTATCTCATTAATTCAGAAAACAGAGCAGAATTAATTTTCTCAAGTGAATGCAAAATGCTTCCGTAGAAAGTCAACAAGAATCATTTGTCAAAAAGGGACATCACAAGGTTTTAATGGCGTCAACAATTTGTATTCTACCCAAGCTTTCCTGTTTTCTTATTAGTCCCACGGGTCCTTGAAATCCTTGAAAGTTTGTGAATTTGAGAAAAAAAAAGTCAAGGCCATGAAAGTTTTTGAAAATAGACATAAATAGAAATGGGTCATTGAAAGTGCTTGAATTGACATATTTTGTGCAAGAATAGAAATTGAAGTTCTTTTGATATATATTTTCTTTACTTCACATTAGTAAATAGTCTTGCATTGGCAGACCGAACTCCACAGTGCTGTGTCAGCGCTGGAGTAAGGTCTGGCTGCACAGAAGGGGAAAAAAAACTTGCTGGCTTGTCTGTATTTCTTTAAACCAATCACAATCATCTTGGGTGGCACTAAGTCCTGCATACACCGACGGTGCCCTCCGTCTACATTGTACTGGACTTCATGAAAACATGTTATGAGTACGTGCAAAAAATATTTTGTCAACAAAAGTCTTTGTAAAAAGTGGGAGGGGCCTGCTATCATGCCAGGCTTTATCCCAGCACTGTATATCCAGTAACCCAGACTAATAAATAGGAAACCATCCGCTGTCTGCATGCATCTCCTGCAGTTGCGTCATTGTTTCAGACACCAGCCTGCTTGTTCTAATTGTAAAAATTCTCACTGTAATCAACATTGATCCGTGTCTCAAACTATGCCGTGTTGGGTCATTGAATTTGAGGGGATTTGGCCTGAAAAGTCCTTGGATTTGATGTTTAAGAAGGTGTGGGAACCCTGGATATTATACTAGAAATGTACTCTCATTGTTTGGGACTTCATCTCCTTCACTCACCTCTAATCTCTTCATCCTCGCCTTCCTCCCTGCAGACCTCCAGATGGATTACTCTCTGACAGATGACTTCTGTAAGAACCACTTCCTGGTGGGGCTGCTGCTCAGGGAGGTCAGTGCGGCTCTGCAGGAGTTCAGGGAGATCCGTCAGATAGCCATCCACGTGCTGAAGAACCTGATGATAAAGCACACGTTTGATGAACGATACACCTCCAAAGTAAGCAGCGCCTTCTTCACCTCCTTCTCCTGCATTTCCACTTCACGTATCCTTGAACGCGTGTGTGATCTGGAGGAATTCTGTTGAGATGATTTATGTGTTTTTCAGAGCCAGCAGGCCCGGTTAGCCACGCTGTACTTTCCCTTGTTTGGTCTGCTCCAAGAGAACGTCAACAGGCTGAATGTGAAGGAAGTATCCCCATTCACCATCAACCACTCCAACAATGTAAGGGAGCCACCTAGTGGCTTCTCTTTAATATTGTATCTACCATACATGCATGCATACATCCATACATACATACATACCTTTCATTCACAGCATTCATGACATCAACACATAATGCAATCCTACCTCCTCACAAAAAACACTATAAAATACAAAAAGAGAAGGAAAAACATAGTAATGGGATAAAAAGTGAAGCAAAGGTGCTGCAGCAGTCTCACATTATGAGCTATTATCCTGTACATCTCTGTTTGATTTCACACATGAGCTCGTACAAAAATGACAATGTAAACCATGAAAATTATAATATATAGCCATACTCTTGAGACCCAAAAGAAAAAAGGTTTTAATATTTTCATTTTTAATTTATTTTTTATTATTTATATAATAGAAGTAATTGATACATAAGAAACATATCACAAAGATTTGCTTTTTTTGGTGTTATTTATTTATTTATTTATTTATATGAATATATAATATAATATAACATGTCCCTTGTCATGGACATCGGGTCAATCTTTTCCACAAAAAGTACAGTACAGTATTACAGTAATACATTTACATTATATAATTAAATTCACTTTTGAGCCGTGAGTTTTTAAAAGCACGGTAATCAAACATGGTATCAATGATCATTAAAATTTGAAACAGTAATAATTACTAACCATCAGGAATTTTACCGTGATTTATCATTAAACTGGCACCTCACACATTTAGTGTCTTTCCTTTCCTACATACAGCTTTGTATAGTTTGTGGCTTTGTGTCCATGAAACTGTTGTTTTTCCTCAGAATGGAAGAGAAGATTCACTTCTCACCAACGCTTTGATGACACCTCCCAGATCCAGCACCTTCCTGGACACCAGCTTGCACAAAGATGTTTTTGGAGTCATCTCCGGCACCTGTGAGTGGACAGATGATACTGAAAAATAAAAATATACATTTATACCGTTTTTCCTCAAATGGAAGTCAGGTCTCAAATAGTGGCCGGGGGCGTGGTCGACACGAAAAAATAAAGTCCTGCCCCAAATAATGGCCGGGGAAAAAACAAGGGTGGAGAAACTCCTGTTCGTCGTATTTGCAGGCCAACTAAGCATAATTTATATTTCCACTGCTTTTTAATTTAATAAATTCAACAATAATCATGCTATTTGTTGCTTGTTTGTTCCGATCACTATTTGAGGAATTACGGGGTATATATATATATTTTTTTAATTGGTTTTATATTAATATTAAACTGCTTACATTATGTTTCTGTTATTGTTACTTGTTGTCTTCAGTGTTTTTATGTTTCTATGGTCAGTATCTTTTTATGTTTTTATGCTGCACTCAAATTGCCCTCCAAGGACAATAAAGATGTATTGAATTTAATTGAATTTAATTCCTTTTTGTGTTTGACAGCTTCGCCTCACGCGTCGTCGACCCCCAACATTAACTCCGTGCGCCACGCGGACTCTCGCGGCTCGCTCATCAGCACCGATTCTGGAAACAGCCTGTCGGAGAGGAACAACGACAAGGGCAACTCTCTGGACAAGGTACGTCTCAGAAAGCGCTGCAAGGTGCCTGTGAAGTCATTTCATACAACATTTATTAGACATCAAATGTAGGCTTCCTGTGACACCAGATCAAACCAGAGGTCCCCTTGTTGTGACAGAAGTACGTCAGAAAGTTAACTTGTACCATTAACTCCCCCACGTTACCTGTACGGCTGGCAGACGGAGAACTTTGTACGGAGACACTCTGTCAATGTCCTGCGCTTCTTTACTACGGAGACTGAAGAGTCCGTGCTCTCCGTGCGCACCAAGCGCGTCACCATGGACTTCTCGCTGCTCTCTGTCCCCTGTGTGCCAGAGAGCGTCCTGCAGCCCAGCATTTCACTCCAAGTACAGAAAACGCCTCCTTCCTTCACACGTCATCCTCCCTCCTAGGAGTGTCCCATCTGGGAATGTTAGAGTGTGTGTGAGAGTGTCCTAAACCCGAAGCCCTTTCTTTGCCAGGTGATTCTCAGGCTTCGGCCTGTTTGTTCTCTGGTGCCATAAAGCAGAGCTGCTGTACCGCAGGGCCTCGGGGGTTTGTCTCTGCTCTTTTTTCCAGATGTTGATAAGCATGCACGCTTAAAGGAGGACACCACTTCAATGAAGAATTCCAAAATGTTTTTTCCATGGCGTAGGAAAGTTCAATCAATAATTGTGAACATGAGCTACTTTCTCTCTCAAAGCCAGTAAGTCTCAAACGTGTGATGTCATCGAGTATAAAGTATATACAATAGGGACTTTAAGACCTAAAGGCCAATATATATACTTTCCGTGCGAGGTGCGTGTGGTGTAAATATCCTCATCACCCATGGCTGCGACCCGACCGCAGACCCCCGCAGGTCGGTGCACGTGCTGCACAAAAAAAGTGACCGTGCACCCCCGTACTCTGCTGTTTCTGTATGCAGAGAGCTCTGCACGGACTCATAGAACTGGGGTTACATTAGGTAACTACTCTGTATGCACCGCTAGCTGGTTTACTAAGAAGAAGAAGAAGAAGAAAAGGCGATCACAACAACATGGACGCTTGTTTTGAAGATAGATTGTTTGAGGAGATCCACTGTTACTCACATTTGTATAATTCAGAGATAAGTATCAATATAACCGTGTGCACGTCCATATGATCCGGACGCAGACGACCAATCCGGCTAGTATGTCGGGGGTTTAAAGCGCCCTATAAAAAAAGCATTCTAAAACCTAAGCATTGTTTGAAAACAACCTTCTAAAAAACAGAATTATCAACATTCACTGAAACCTTTCTCAGCCTCTGAAGCAGGTAGAAACATGAAATAAAAAATAGAAAAAACATCTCAGAGCTTTTAACCTTTGGCTTTTTTTGTAAATTATTGCCTTTGTCCCAATGCTCATTAGCATTTTTATTTATTTTTAAACAATAAACCACGCTCACAATGTATCTGGCTCTAAAGGGAGAAGCATGAAAACGTCGCACCTGATCTTTAAGGGTCAAGCAGCGATCCACTTTGCACATGCACGATTCTATCTTAACATTGTAGCCCAACTGTCTACTGGTTTGTCGTAGCCACTACTACAGAAACTCGTTGGAATGTTTCTGGATCGCCGTCCTTTCAACTGTAAAGTCCTTAATGAATGGGAAACTGATTTTGTGGACCTGCAGAATGTTTGTTTCTTTTTTACACCCAAATGAGCTTTATTCTATTGTAGTGTTTTATTGTAGAAACAGAAAATGTACCGATACATTCCTCTGGGTGCTCCCAGTGTCATCTATAACATCTTTCCCAATCCACTGTCTGTGGAGCAGCTCCCGTCTTTATACTTGATGACATCACACATTTGAGTTTTAGCACTCTATTTTTGGATTTGGGAGAGAGTTGTCTATGTTTGCTAATATTGTGGGACTGTCTTAGACCATAGGAATAACATGTATGAATTTTGAAAATGGGCGTAGCTCCCCTTTAAGGGATTTCTCACTTCTGAGTTCCTCTCACGTGTGCTGTGTCACCTTTGCTTTCACTGTCTGTGCTGCTGTGCGTTTCATCTTCTGTTGAAGCTGGTTTTATTTGTGATTTGTGGTAGATTTTATCACAGTGTGTGTAACAGCATAAGGGAAAAAGGAGGACACCCATAAGTGCACTTACTGCTCAAACTCTTAAAAAAAAGGTGCATTAAAATAACTGCACCACAGCTTCACAGTTTTTGTCCACCTTTTCAGGGAAAACTAACTTCAGCCTTGAAGTGATCCGCTCTCTAAAGCGCCCGTAAAGAAGCCAAAGCCATAACCTCATGCTTTCCATGAAGTCATCCCCAGCCAGTTTCATGGTCTAGACTAACTGCTGGCAAAGGAACGTGCTGCTTGGTCTCTCGCCAACCCCTCGCTGTGGTAGAGCTGTTGCTCCACTGCTTTGGTTCTGTTTTCTCCCCGCTCTCTGCCTCAGCTGGGAGAAACGCTGTCTGTTTTCTGCCGGCAGTTTTTCCACAATGCATAGAGCCCTGCAACATCTGAGTGAATGACTCCACTAGTGTAGCTTGACCGCTGTAATCCCAGGCCTTCAGAAAACTCTTACTGGTCATGTCATAATCTCTCTAAAACCTCTCTTTTTTTAATGCAATACAGTGGCCAAGACTCAGTTGTCTAGACTATGACCACAAAACTAGATTAAAAAAAACTTTGTGATGATGAGGTTTTTTTTCTGGTGAATAATTTTCTAAGTCTGATCTAAATTGTTTTTTCTCCTGTGTTTAAAAACAGGTGAAAAAAAGGTTTGCCAGGATGATTTTTCTAAGTTTTCACCCCTTACACAAATGATCCTGGCAAAACTTAATGGAGGACATAATACATTATGTCCACCACTTATAATACTTTATAAACCTTGTTATAAGTTGTCATGCATGGTTATACATTTAAAAAGTTGTATGAAGCCTTAGAAATGCATTATAATGTCTTTATGAATGTAATTAGAATGCACTATAGACATGATCTTCATATAAAGTGTTACCAAAAGTTTTCTTTCCATAAACACAGGAGAGAAAACAGTTTAGATCAGACTTAGAAAATGGACCACCAGAGAAAAAAAAAAAAATCTCACTTGTCTCTCAGTGCTTCTGTGTAAACGTCCTTTAAAGGCGGCTGCAGAAATTAAACTGGCAGTAGTTTCTGTAGACAGAACGTGTGGTTTATCTTGAGGCAGCAAAAGGAGCGAGACAGAGCAAATGATATATTTGTCTGACCGGATTCTTTGTCCCTCAGAGCCAGGCGGCCTCGACCCTGGGCAGTACGCTGCTGCGATGTGATAAACTGGACCAGGCGGAGATCAAGAGCCTCCTCATGTGCTTCTTACATGTGCTGAAAAGCATGTCTGAGGGTAACATCTCTCTCCTGAATATCTGCACTCTCTATCTGAGCTCACATACATGTCGACAATCCAAACAACTCTCTGTCTTTCTGCAGATGCTCTGTTCACGTACTGGAACAAAGCTTCCTCTGCTGAGCTGATGGACTTCTTCACTCTCGTCGAGTAAGACGCCTTACATCTCTCACATGACGTTATAAGTAAAGGTTGTATTGTGACTGATGTTTGACCTTTTCCTCTCAGAGTGTGCCTCCATCAGTTCAGATACATGGGAAAGAGATACATCGCAAGGTAATGCTGTCGTATCTGAATGTGTTGCATGAATTCAATTCTTTTAAAGCTTTTTGATTTTAACTGTGATTGGGTTGAGTTCTTGATGAAGGATTTCAGTAGGGTGGTTCCCATGTTTAGGTCAGTTTGGTTACTACAGTTCTGCCACTTCGACTGTGTATCCATTCTGTTAGCTATTTCATCCGTTTATTCAAGATTCAACTTTATTTTTTCCTTTATTTGTCCACAGAGACATTTGTCTTGGACATAAAGGCTGCCACATAACAATGCATACACAGACGTAAAGTGCGCAGCACAGACAAGTGTAGATAATAGTGAAGTGCATTCAAATACGTACAAAACAGCCCCACATTTCACACCCTTCTTATGACCTGAGTTTTTATACCGATCTTCTCTTGTATTTATCCTTTACTGTTAGCCAATCCTTTTATCTTCTTAGCTAAATATTTCAACAATTTATTCATTACTTTTAGCTTTTTATTTAAACCATTTATCCATTACTTTAAGGTAACTATTTCAACAGTTTTTCCATTACTTTTAGCTAATATATTACTTTTTGCTATTTCAACTTTTAACTTATCTGCTCCCTAACTAGCTTTCACCAACAACGTGGTGTTTCTATGGTGACTCAGTTGTGATATATTTTTCATATCAAATTGTAATTTCTGTTATTTCAAATAAATTTGAGCTACTCCACAGTTTTTCCACTCACTCTGTGGCAGCTGTAGAAAAAACCCCTGGGTTACTCTTGGTTGGGAATCACTGTTCTATTAGATGGATACCTGACTATTATGAGAAAATATACAAAAATAAATTTCCTGCAGTGCATTATTGTCCATTAAACCTCATACCATGTACGACAATGATGTAGCTACTTCATTTTACATCATCCAGTAACAGAGTTGCTAATGTGTGTGACTATATGTTGAGCACAAGTATTTGATGAGTATTTTTCCAAACACGCGTACTGTACTTTCTCCACTATTTGGGAGCTGTGGCCTCGACTCCCAGAGGGCTTTGGGTTTTCACTCTCTCTAACCTCCCACCACTGTTTCTATCTCTGTTCACCTAAATGCTGGCAAGTTTAACAAAATGAAATAAAACCTGGCTCCTGCCCTCTCCTGCTTGGGTAAGACTAAAGGTGGAACTGACTTGATGCATGATAATCTTCTCACCCTGTAAAAGTTGCAGTGCTGTGACACGACGACTGGCTCTAACTTCACGTATAGCATCTGTCTCTCTCATTCTTACATGCATGACGTTTGTTGTAACTCACTGCTCTAATGCTGCTTCTGCTGCTTTGATAATTATCTCATCAAACTGCATGCAAAACAATACATACAGCACAACTTTACTGCATACATGCCACAGTGGGTGGATGTATGAGTCACCAAAGATGTTAACAGAATGGAGTATTGTTATATTATGATACATTCAGGGCTTTCCACAAGCTATGGAGTCGCCAGCCGGTGGGAAAAAGTAGACTGCTCGGGGGGTCCGGAGATTAATGTATTGTTTTACTAGAAACATAAACACACTCCCATTCAGTGAAAATGCACAATGTTATTTTAAGGGGGTGGCATGTTTTTGATCCCATGTCTTATGTATTGGTTTTAAATTAACTTAGTAATAAAGTAAACCTATGCCAAAAATAAAACATGTGAATCACTTGACTCAAATCATGTGAATCTACTGAATCATGAATTTGTTCATTCATTCATTAAATTAAAATGTATATAATTAAAGTAGCCGGCTGGACTTAAATGAGCAGTCAGCTGTTTGGCTGGTCGCTGGCGCTTTATGGAAAGCTCTATACATTTAAAATCCCATAAGCTAAATATTTAACTATGACCTGGGGACATTTGAGTGATATTTACACCACTCAAGGGTGCAAAATAGTGTATTATTCACCCTAACCTGCTTCACTAATCTGCCGTTGGTCTAACATTGTCCTGTTTCCACATCAGGAACCAGGATGGGGCAGGACCCGTAGCACATGAGCGGAAGTCTCAGACTCTGCCTGTGTCCCGTAACAGGGCGGGAATGATGCATGCCCGCTTACAGCAGCTCAGCAGCCTGGATAACTCTTACACTTTTAACCACAGTAAGTGCTCCGTACTTCCCATCAAACCTCCTCTGCCAGAGGACCCCCCCGCCCTCCTCCGCCTCACTCTGTGTAGTCATGCTTTTCAACATCATCAGCATCATCCTCTGTTTAAACCCAGCCCGCTGTCAAGCAGAAAAGATGTGGGTGCATCATCAGTAAATTAAATTACACTGGGGCTAAGGTAGCTGTGTGTAGCAGTATATTGATTTTATCCTAAAGGGCTTAAAGGGATTGTAGGATGTTTTGAAGTGGGGTTGTATGAGGTACTTATCCATAGCCAGTTTATTATATACACAGTATATAATATAGATTATTTTTTATTTTTTTAATCTAAAAAATCTATCTCTACTTATCCATAGTCAGTGTATTATATACACAATAAATAATATAGATATATATATATTTTTTTTTAATCTAAAATATCTATCTCTACTTATCCATAGTCAGTGTATTATATACACAATATATAATATAGATTTTTTTTTTTTTAATCGAAAAAATCTATCTCTACTTATCCATAGTCAGTGTATTATATACACAATAAATAAAAATGAAAATAAATAAAAATAAAAATCTATATTATAT
>JAOVVB010019640.1:0-16211 GCA_028570985.1 Heterobranchus longifilis | reverse complement strand
CCAGGAGTGAAAGTGCATTCAATCCAGACAATCGAGACTCGAGATATTTCTGGCTACGCAAGACTAAGTTATAGATGACAGAGCTGGTGCGTAACAGTGACAGTATTTCTCTCTCTCATCCAGCCGAGCTGACGGCCTCGCACTTCGGAGGAGGAGGCGGGCTCCTCAGAAAGAAAACATCGGGGGAGCAGCAGGAGGGAGAAGGAAGCCAGAGGGCAAAGTCCAGACAGGAGCTGATTGAAGAGCTCATCCAAAAGTCTAAGCAGGAGAAGGTAAGTCAGTAACACAATCATGTTGATTAATTTTGTTCCACACTGGCCTTTTCACCCCGTTAAACATGGATATATGACATCAATTCAACTGCACTACAATAACTACTTGTATATGTATATTTATTTCAACATAAACATATCTTTTAGAGTACATGCAGATGAATGGTGCCCAGCCTCCCTCCATGCTGCAAGCGCCCACACCACCCACATTCTTTCACAATTCAAATATATATTTGACTTTAGAATATTCTTTGGCAGCTGTAACATACACCGTCCTGCTGCTGTAAAGACTCAGTAGTGCACCACATCCGCAGCTGAAAATAGTCCCCAACAAATGCATCATTTACACCTTTTTGAGTAATTGAGTAAAGTAACAGGTTGGGGAAGTCGGAAAGTACTGACACGTTTTTTTGGTTTTGGTCTTTTCATGGGATTTGTGGAGATTCACACAAATATAAAACGTCGGCAGCCTTATGCTGCATTCACATGGAGTCAGGGAGACGTACCGGCAGACTCGGCACGGGAAAAACAAACAAACTGTCCGACAGAATGGCAGGACGTTAAAACGAAACACTCATGACGTGATGTGTTGCTATGGTGATGTCTTATTGTTTATAAAGAATAGAATAAAATATATTACATACAAGTATTTTGTGTCTATTTTTAATGTAATTATTCCAGTAATGCATGTAGTTTTTTGTAATATATGGACCATGTTTTTTCATTAACTCAGCATTCGGTTCTAAATACAATCAATACAATACAAAGGCGGCAAAAAGTGACACATTTTTAACTGGCAGTGCCGTCTACCGTTACCATTGTTGTGATATTTTCATGGAGATATGGCTTGTGGTCCCAGATGATTAACTTCTTCATTTAAAAAAAAAACTTTTTTAGCGGGAACGCCAGGTGCAGAAAGAGGAGGCCCAGGAGCTGACTGAGAAGCTGGATCAGGAGTGGAAGAGCATCCAGACTCTGATGGTGAAAAAGACGCCCAAAGGTGAACGTGTCGAGGAGGAGAAGCCCAAGGTAGAGTGGCTTTGCACCAATCGTTAAAACAAAATGTTGTTCCTCCGCTGTGTTTTCATTCATCAGTGGCAGAGCCTGATATTTCTGTGCGTTGCAGCCGGAACAGTACGACATGATGGTCAGAGAGCTGGGCTTCGAGATGAAGGCTCAGCCCTCGGAGAAGCTGAAAACCCCAGAGGAGCTCGCCCGAGAGGAGAGGGAGAAGCTGCAGAAACTAGAAGTATGTTGAAACATCCCCCCCCCTTTAGTTTTTATTGGTGATTTCAACATTCATAAACAGATGAGCATGTAAACAAAAAAGAAACCTAAAAACAAAATAATACAGAAAGGAAAAAGTTTCTGTTTGGGAGTTGCATTTTTGGTAGTCTATCCATTCTGTCACTTTAATCTGCTACATCATTTGTCCTTTCCATAGTCTTTGTCGCTGTTTTCACAATTTTTCCCACTTTACGCCCATCTGTGATTCTTGCAATCTCAAACGATGTGTCAGTTTTTCCATTATGTAGATTTCCTCTAATATCTGTGTCCATTGTTCCTGTCGGTGGATCCACTTCACCCCATTTCTTGACCTTATTTGTACATTTTATTTAGTAAAAATTTAAATTACACAGATAGAGTACCGTGTGGCTCATAGGGATGTCATATTCTAGTATATTTTGTAAAATTTGGTATACCATTTTACAAAACATTAATATTTTGTGGCATTTCCAAAACACATGTGAGAGATCTGCATCTAATACTCCACATTCTCTCCACCATGTGTTTGATTTAAAAAAATTTAATTAAATTTAAAAAAAGAGAATTCCCTACATATCCGTGAATTGGCAGATGTTTGAATTTTCCACATGTTGTGCCAATCGCCATCTGAAATTTTTCTTTAATTAATATTTAGTTGAATATTAATGTTTTCAGTTGAAACATTTTGATCTCAGTGCCAGAAACTTCTTGTCATTATCACATGTTATAATTCTCTGTGTGACAGTAGATTTCCTGTGCTCTGTTTTTCTCTCCAGGCTGACCGTCTGAGGAGGATGATGGGAGATGAAGTCCAGAAGAGTTCACAGAGTCAGAGTCACATGTCTGCTGATGACCTCAATGATGGCTTCATCCTGGACAAGGACGACCAGAAGACGCTGTCTTATCAGGTAAGAGACAACGCACTGCGAAGGGTTTGTGTGATAAAGAACTGGTTTATTTCTCCAACATTTTTCACTTTTTTCTGTTGATTTATATTAGGGCTGCTCGAATATGGCGAAAATCATCATCACAATTATTCTGGTCAATATTGTGATCATGATTATTTACCACGATCACTCATTGACTTTGGAAACATCATGCATTTATTAAACTTAAAATAATAAAGAAAGAAAATTAGATGAAAAGAAATTTGATCAATTATGTTGAAAACTACTAAACATATATTACACATTCTGGTAAACTATATTCCAGTCAGTAACTCAGTGAAAACGGGCAAAAGACAAATGTTTGTTTTGTCTCGATTATGTTGTTTTCATAATCGTTGGAAGCCAAAATCGTAATTGAAATTAAAATCGGCCAGCCCTTTAATTAACATTTCTTTCGTGTGTCCAGGACGGAAAATGGAACATTGGAGAGGAGTCGGAGGAAGATAAGGATGAAGACGAAGAAGAGGGACAGAGTGGAGAGGAGGAGGAATCAGAGGCAGAGGAGGGAGATGGAGGAGAAGAAGAAGAAGAAGAAGAAGAAGAAGAAGAAGAGGAGCAGGAGGGCAGCAGTGAAGAAGAAGATGGTCACTCGGACCTGGAGTCTGAGCAAGGAAGCGAGGATGAGGAGGGAAAACAGGAGGATGAAGAGACCGCCGCCAAACCGAGTCTGAGCAAAGAAGAGATGAAGGCCCAGCAGGAGGCAGCTAAAGCAGAGCTCCCATACACCTTTACTGGTAACTACACACACTAACAAATCTAAAAACTTAAGAATGTTGTATTTTTTCCCCTTTTATTTTTCATTTGTATATTGTTATGTATCCTCAGTCCTATATGTTTTGTGATTTGTTTTCCTATATACGTTAAAAAATAAAATAAAAATTTGCAAAAACAAATGTAGGAAACTCAGGACCCATGCCATTAAAATCAGACTTTAATTTGACCGTGATTTTAAATAAGAAAGATACTTTTATTTTTAGGTGCATTTCTGAACTTAATCTTTTCTATTGGAGTTGACTTGTGTTAATCTGAATTAGAGACATTGCTGAGATGAGTCTCATCACCATTCTCCCATTTTAATCATCTGTTTTACTTAAATTCTGTGTTTCTTCCTGTCGTAGCTCCAGAGAGCTACAGCGACCTGAAAGATTTGCTCCGTGGCCACACGCCCGACAACCAGCGCCTCATTGTGGCCCGGACTCAGAAGAGCAACCATGCCAGTTTGGCTGTAGGCAACAAGCTCAAACTGCAGGTAATATATACAGTAGGCTATGAATCTATTTCTGTAAATTCTGTATTCTGTAGCCAGTTTGAAGTTGCGTTCAGTGTCGTATGAACTCACAATGTCATCTGCGTTTGTCTCAGAAACTGTTTGGCTTTTTGTTGGAGTACATTGGAGAACTGGCCACCAGGAGTCCACCTGAACTCACCACCATAGACAAGCTCATACCGTGAGTTCAAAAAGTGGCTTTCTTCCTCAAGTTTTACCTCCCGATTCAAATATTTAGTCCTCGAAACTAAACGTATCTGATCACACTGTTTCTTTTCTCTCTCTTTTCTGCAGAGAGTTGTACACTTTGTGTCAGATGTTTCCAGAAGCAGCCTGTAAAGCCATGCAGAGCATCCTCGGAGACGCTGCTCATAGCACGGAGGAGGTGCTTGAGGTCAAAGGTCATGTTGCTTTCCCAGCACTAGACACGGTATGTGAATACCGTAAACATGTTCACCTGGGTGCATTCAGATTTTAGAGGTTTTAAATGCTATTTCACTGCCCTATATCCATTCTATCGTCCGCTTAAAAGAATACTTCACCCTCAAAATGATCAATTGTACATCAGTTACTTCCCCCGTATTATTATGGAGTTTGTTTTGTTATGCTTTGATGCATTTTTGGTTTCTGTTTTGGGTTTTTTTTCTTTTTTTTCATGTATTGTTCTGTGTCCCAGTTTTGTATATTTTTCTCTTTTTGTATGCACTTTGAAAGAAAAATAATAAACACTTGATCACCAAAAAAAAAACACATTAAAAGTGAGGAAGATGTGTCCCCTCCCAGCCCCAGGGGAAATACTCTCAGTATCAAATGAGAATATTAGTTCCTCATTCTCTCCTCTGTATCTGACAAATGCAGCTACAGTACATTTGTTTTTGTGTTTCCAGCTCGTCTACCTGAAGGTGACAGCCCTGCTGTTTCCTACCTCAGACTTCAGACACCCAGTTACCACTCCAGCGCTGCTTTACATCAGCCAGGCTCTCACCAAGGTACACGTCTGCTTATTTTCTGCGTCGTTAGAGCCGTTTTTGTACTGTTTTGATTCTAATGGGATTTCACCATCTCTCATTCTGTTTGAATCCAGCCCTCCTCCTCTCATTAGTCACCTTTTCTTTTTTTTCTTTTTTTAATTCTTTGCTCCAGTAAAGAAAAAGCTCTCCATATATACACTTCAAACATTTTCACTTATTCATTTTATGTTTTCCAGGTCACATCAGCTGTATAAAGTTACACTGTTGTTTTCTTTCCAGAGCTGCAGCTGAAACGCACATTATGTTGAAGTGAATCTCTAAATACCACAAAATCAATGTCTTTGAACGAATGGAGGTTTGGTTTTTCAGCGCTGATGCCACGTCGTGTTTTTGTCCATATGTCCTTAGTGTCCAGTGAGATCATTGCAGGATGTGACGTCAGGTTTAGTGCTGTGCTGTCTGGCTGTGGAGTACGTCTCTTTTTCAAAGCGCTTCCTGCCTGAGCTCATCAACTTCCTGGCCGGGACGCTGCATCTGGCCGTGCAGGACAAGACTTCTCTCGGTAGCTGCACACTCACGTTTCACAACACGTAAGTCTATCGTGCATGTTTAGGTGCCAGCATTCATAATGTGACTTTGACACTGTGTTGCAGGTTACACTGTGGTGCCGCCCTTTAGGCCATCGGGGAAGTGCAGTGATCTGCTGCTGTTGTCAGACTCCGAGTCCTGCGAGAGCTGGAGCAAGAAAAGCCTGCCCCTGTCTGCGACCCGACACCTGGACCTGAAAAGTGACCTCGACAGAGATCACCATAGGTAGGAGGGAAAAAAGCAGGTCAAACCCCTAAACCATACACTCATTTGATGTTATTTCAATTAGAGCTGCAAATATAATGAATTAATACTTGACAACTAATCAATTAATCTTTGCAGCTCTAGTTGTCAACTATTAAATGTAACTAGTTTTACTAGACCTCCACCGCAGCTCAGCAAGAAAACAGGGAAACAAAAAGTGATTAACACTTAACTTTGGAAGATCCGCTCTTGATTTGTGTGTCTTCACAGTCTGTATTGACGGGTAATTAATAACTAATACATCTTTCAATGTAATATGGGTTGTTTTGAGAAAAAATGTCAACCTATCCAGGCTTGTCAGAAAGATTTCGAACATTGTTGTAATTTCCTTATTAAATAACTGCCCCTTACATGTTCACAGTTCCAAAATGATTTTTAAATTAAAGCCAGGCGTATGTACAGCTGACCCCCAGAGACGTGGCATTCAGAAACAACAGATCCCAGAATGCCTTAATTGGGCATTCAGAATGAAGTGTGTAACAACACCATGTAATAACAGGAGTGAAAACCTGTCTGGAGACAATTATAGTCCCAGTAGGAAGAGAGGGAGGGAGATGAAATGTGAGAAAACGGTTTGTCTTCACACAGCTTCTCATGTTCAGTGTGGAGCAGAATATGACCACCAAAAAATGAAACGGGAAGAAGTTACACTGATTAATTAGCTCAAGCTCATTTGCTTTTATTTTGCACAAAAAAAAGGCAAAATGGAAACACAAACATGCACTTATACAGATCTCCCTTTTTAACCAGTTACAACATTTAGTTGAAAAACAGCACGTCATGCATGCAGTGCTGATAAAGAATGCGTGATGAGGGTCTGCATTACTGTACGGATATGAAAACCTAAGATGCCATCATACTGTTTACCTGTGCAGACTGCATGGCTCAGAGCTGATGCATCCACTCGTGTGATTCTGATGAGTCGCCCGCGTGCTTTCACACAGCAGCTGGTGTGTGGGCACAAAGCAAAGCTTGCAAACAGGCTTCAGCAAGACCACGATTGTGCACGGTGTGTGAGAATATACATTTTTATTTGTACTCAACTAAAATTAATACTCACAACTTGCCATAAATCACTCAGATCCAGACTGAAAAGGCGTGTTATGTTGGAGAGAAATTAATTTCATTTCATTTGTTGGCTGATGATTTGGGAAAGAAAAATATGAAGTAAACCTGCAAGTCACAAAGAATAAACCCGAAATGTAATCATTTATGTATCTAATATCAGTTACAAAGATTAGAAATTCACAATCATTAAGAATTTATGTCCGTAAGAGGATTAATACAAAGTGCTTGAATTTTGAGAGAGAAAAAAATGACCCCTTGAAAAGTGCTTTAAAAATCCTAAAAATTCAAACGAACCACATAAAGTTGTATTTGTATTTGTTATATTTTGACCATAGTTTTGTTCATCAAGTCATTATAATTAAATTGCTCAGAATCAGAAATCTCTTAGCTTTTTCGTTTTTTAAATTCTGACCCGTCTCCCTCTCCTTTCTTCCTCGCCTTGAGACAAATATCAAATTGTAAAACTGAGATGTTTATGTATGTCTCTGCACTCTGCAGGTTGATGTGTCTGTCTACTTGCCTGGACCTGGTGAAGCGCTGCTGCCTGCTCTACAAAGACCTCGTGTCCTTCACGTGCATCTTCCAGCCAATCAGAACGCTGCTTTCCAAACATCTTTCAGCCCAAACATTACCAGAGCTTTTACAGGTTGGTGCCAAAGAAGGTTTCTCGTTTTCTCTTTCTCTCTAATTATTGAGTCCTGCAGGAATTAATCCTAAAACCCGGAAATGAGTTAGCATTTTTTCTCTTCCCTGGTCACAAAGTCAATGGGTTTTTTAAAATCAGTTTTTGGTTAGATGCCTGAAATAAGGTCTGTGGTTAACACAAACATAATTTTTCACATATCATAAACTTGTGTTTGCCACAGAGCTTATTTTCTGCAGTAATCCAAAATCGAATGGAAAAATCCCATTGGCTTTTTGTCGTGGGAGCCAGGGCGACTTTTACTTCCAGGTTAGCCTGCAAAAACACATCATCCCAGCAGCACTCTATAATGTTTGCTGTTTTGTTGCAGGGGCTTCGCAGTGAGATCCTGGAGACCATCAGCAGTGCTCCTGTGACTCACAGTCGGCTGGTTTTAGAAAGAAAGAAGCCAATTCCTCTGAAGCTGCTCACACCCAAGATTGTTGAAGTGTAAGTGGTAATCCAATGAGCACAAAAGTCTGTCAAAGAATTACCTCATGCAGAAGCTGAGATAATACATGCACATTTGCTGGGAGTGCATCTGTTTTAAATACCTCATTTCGCTTCTTTAATCATGGTTCCCACGGGTCCTTGAAATCCATGAAAGTTTGTGAATTTGAGGGGGGAAAACTAAGACATGGGTCATTGAAAGTGCTTGAATGTATATATTTTGTGCAAGAATAGAAATGGAAGTTATTTTGATATTTTTTCTGCTTAACGTCAGTAAATAGGCTACGTTCCGCTGTCTGCATGTGTTGCATCGATCTGACGACAATTTAGCCTCTGGGGGCAACGACCAATATTTCTGGGCTTCTGTTGAGCGGATTTGCGGGCCATGACTTCCTCTTCCGTGTGCCGGTCATTGTTTACGGTCCGATTATCAACTTGAGATGCAAGAATGGAATTGGAGTTGAGAGACGACACCTCTATAAACAGAAATAACAACAAAAAGGTCATAAAAATGCGAAATCGGCGTCAGACGATAGCCGATGGGCATTTTGGTCAATGCATTGCGCTTCTTTTGCTCTCCACACGGACTGTTTACCTGCATGCAACCAAAGCCCGGAAACCAGCTTTTCTGCTACCAAAATCTGCTCCCGTTGCCTACAGATCCTGCATATGAATGCAGAATCTGTTTATAGAGATTAGACTACGCAAGACTAGGTGGAGTCAGCCACTGCCAAGATGGCGACGGCCCAACGCAACCACTTTGAGCTTCATTTTGGATCTTCAGAAACTTATGGGTGACGTCACAGAGGCCACATCCATACTGTATACAGTCTATGGCCAGCCTGCTAGTTCACATTATAAAAATTATCACTGTTGCGACAGTAATTAACCTTGATCCGTGTCATTGGGGGAATCAGGCCTGGAGAGTCTTTGAAAAGTCTTTGCATTTGAAGGTGTGAGAACCCTGTTTTACTATTTCTCAGGTTGGATTATGGAAAGAAGCGTGGCAGCACCAGAGAGGAGAGAGAGAAGGAGCGACTGAAGCACAAGTACAAGAAGGAGTTCAAGGGCGCTCTGAGGGAGATCAGGAAGGACTCGCGCTTCCTGGCCAGAGAGAAACTCACTGAGGTCATGAACAGGTACGGATAACACGCAGGGAATCAAAAATGTCTCTGTGAAGAAAAAAAAAGCCTCTAATTTCTTACACGTTCTGTGTTTCAGAGATTCAGAGAGAAAGAGGAAAGTGAGGGAGCTCTTTGGCAGCTTGGCCACTCAGGAGGGAGAGTGGAAGGCCCTGAAGAGGAGGAAGAAGAAGTGAGAGTCTTCATCACTTCTCTCCATCATCTGTTCCCTTTCAAATGGACGTCTCCCATCCAGCTGTGGATAACAACCTGTACAAGGTGGACATTTGTGGAACTGGGAACTGTTTTCTACTTTACGGATTCTTTTTTTTTTTAATCGTGCGATAGAATAAATTCCACACACATTTTATCCTGTTTGCCAAATAGCTGTCTGAAATACACGCCGAGTTGTCAAATATTAACATGTAGGCGTTTGATGCGACGATCGGATACTGTTGTTGGAAGTGTCAGTCAACTTGGTTTGCATTCTCCTTTCTTCCCCACGAGAATCCGTCACTATAATGTGCTTCAGTACAGAAAAAATAAATGAGTGTTCTCTTACTTTCCGTCAATATTATTGGTTATTCCCAGTCATCTCAGTCAAATGCTGTAGCGGAGGGGGAATTGGAAGTACAAAACCCACGATAGTTCTGTTACATAAAACGTATTGATTGTTCAGTGGGTGTTTTCAGAGGGAGTCAAGCCTGTTTTTGTAGTTTTACTTTACTAATTTTTTTTTTTGAGAATTAAACCACTGCCACACAGTTTTGTTAAATGATAGCAGGGATGTGTGAGGAAAGATAGTGATCAGGATACAGGAGGTGGTCCTGCAGAGAAGAGTTAAACCTCCTCTAAAGAAAGAATGACAGCGGCATCCTGCAAACATAACATTCAATTTCTTTTTCCACCTTCTTGTGTCCGTCTGCTCCCACTTTAACAGTTGTGCCCTGAAAATCATGTTATGGCTTTCTCCACATGCACAGGATTGAGCTATTGTGTAGCATGGCCAAAAAGAAATAAAATCGGAATCATGAAATAAGCAAAAATACAAAACATGTCATGTTGTTGTCACAGTACCTGTCTCAGCATGGAGCCGCCATGAACAATAACAACAAGGAGCCATCGGTTACTTTTGAGTCTGCAGGGATGTTCCAGGAAACAGCAGTTGACAGGTGTGTGGACAATAACAAGTGAGGATGCATACAAGTGCAGGTGGTCCTCTCTGCAGGATTCATTAGGAAGAAAAGGAAGTGAAAAGTCGAGAATTAAATGACTCACTCTGTTTTCTTAGGAGTGATCTTTACTGTTCAGGTGATTCACAGTGTTTGTTCATCTGGAGGAAATGTGGCTTTAATCCTGTTTTTTCTTTGGAAAAAAAAATCTAATTCAGCAACCACTGAAACACCTGCTCTCAAGTGGTGTAGTACAAAAAAAAAGAAAAAACGACGTACTGCAGCTGTAGATGGATGTGTACTGAGTAACATACCTTACCAGAAAATGATTTAGGTAGTTAAAGTCACTTATTAGAATATTATTTCTGTATCTGAAAAAAAATATCTGATATTTACTGTACTCAAGTATCAAAAGATATTAAATGTCCTGCCCACTTTTTTCTTTTTTCAAATTTGTGCAGTGGGTGGAGTCAGACTCAGAATGGGGTGGGGGGGGTGCACTGAGTATTGAAAGAAAAAGTACAAGTAAATGCTGTTAATAAAAAAGCAAGGACTTTGAGAATTATGAAGTTTATTCTTCTAAACATGTACACCGCTTTAACAAAATGAAGCCTGCATTACACTTGAAGAAAAACTAGGTCTTCACAACCTAAAGGGATACTTTGGTGATTTTAAACCAGCTCTGTGTCAATTTACCGTGTGTTCACACCGGACGCGAAATAAAATCTACTCGCTTAATTTGCGCGAGTTTGGATGCTGGAATCTTCTGTTTTGACTCGCTTCATTCGTGGGATTACTCTCGTCGCTCGCCTCGGAAGTTCAGATTTTCCAACTCGCGTCATTCGCGTCTTTACATTGACTTTATATGTAATTCATTTGCTCAAATTAATTTATTTGCATCCGGTGTGAACACACAGTTAGTGTGGGCAGTGTTTGCAGATGAACGGTGTGCGGCCACGGACGGAAGCCGCACGCCGTTCATCTGCAATGCATTTTAAAAGCCAATATTTCTGTATTTTTGGACAAACATAACACTTCATCCTGTGCAAAGAATCTTTCACTCAAACATGAGAAAACATTTCTTGCAAATATGGCCACGGGTGTTCGTCTTTGTCACCACGGTTACTTAGTAACAAAGACGCTTAGGGAGAATGTATCAGAGTGAAAGTATACATTTTATTTAGGAAATGTGGTTACGTGGTAAGATGCCAGGCGGTCTTGGTGTAAATGAAGCAGAACTGTCTCTCGGAGGAAAGATGCAAGCACAGACCTTGGTGAGTACATGTCCATCTCCTCGTTATAGAGCCGCTGGGTACAGCACATACTGTAGTCAAGGCCAACATGTTCTATTGTAATAAAACACGGGTTGCTTCAGTGGCTACAGGCAGGATTATTACGGCCTTTAAACCTTAATGCCAAAAGACATATTTTCCTGATGAAAACAACAGTACATCCAATCATGAATCCTTATTACTGAAATTCTTGGCAGATATTGAAATCCTTAAAACAGCAGCCTGTTATTGGTGCACATGTCCCCCAGATGATTGTTTCACAACTAGCTGACACATGCAGGCACACACACACACATACACACGCACATTATTGTTGCCGGCTGTTGTTTATCATACTTTCTCATGAAATAATAATAATGGGAGGGATAAGACGACTCAACATCCATCTGAGTTCAGGTGACACATAATTTACACTTGCAATGATTTATTTGCATTAACAGGGTAAATTGCTTGCAATGTTTAGCATATAATATTCATCACAATTAAAGGTCCCATGTTATGCTCATTTTTAGGTTCATACTTGTATTTTGGGTTTCGAGTAGAACATGTTTACATGCTTTAATGTTTGAAAAACATTCTTTTTCTCACACTGTCTAAATACCTGTATTCACCCTCTGTCTGAAACGCTCTGTTTTAGTGCCTGTCTCTTTAAGGCTTAAGCCACTCCTGAAAAAAAACCCAGTCTGCTCTGATTGGTTCTGAATCCTCTGTATTTGTGCTCTCTGCCTCTCTGCACCATAATTGCAGTCAGGAGAATGGCTGTAACAGCACTGTAGCGGCATTTTCAACTTATATATATTATAGTTGTGACATCACAACTTCACAGAAGTTCTAACGGCTTGTTTAAAGGCACAGTTTCTGAATACAGGCTGTGTGCATTTCTCTGCAGATTGAATGTTTTGATACTTTCACAGTATTGATATAACATTATTGTTGCTGGCTGATTTTAGTCCTACTTTCTCGTGAAATAATAATAATAATAATCGGAGGGATAAATCGACTCAACATCCAGCTTAGTTCAGGCGTCACAATGTTACATTATCTTAATTTACATTTACATTAACAGTATAATTAACAGTAATAATATTAATTAAAAATTAAAACATAACAACAAAAATTCTCAAAATGGGAATTCTTGTCAACATACAGATAAATTAACAAAACGTAAGCAACAACACTTTTTACATATTTTATTCAACATTTAAACTCCAAATAAATTCATATCACAGCGGTTAAGCTGAGTAGTTTTACATGCTCTTGGTTTTCAAAAGTCCATTCAATATGAGATATATTTGTTACAGTAGTGATAACTTAAAAAATACAATATGAATGCACAAATAGCTCAGCACTTCATAGTCCACCTCAAAAAACAGTGACAGTATACAGACAAAAATAGAGAATATATCATTATGCTTCCATTTCAAACATCACTGTAATTTGTTCATTTATATAGAGACACTTAGGTGCTTGACGTTGTATATTTCCATGTTTGAGTTATTGACATTATAGCCACACACACGGTTGACAGAAAACATACATATAGACACACACACACACACACAGTAAATGACAGCTGGTCACTTTCAGGACTGATGTGTAAAAGGGACACACACACACACACACATACATACACACACACACCTCTCCTCTACAACATTTACACATAAACTGCTGTACAGACATACGTAACAACAGAAACACACACACACACACACAGACGTTGGGCACAGACTCCATAAAGGACCAAAACGAGGCACAACGGGACTTGGCAGAGCGACATGGAATGTTTTTCGGTCATTGATCATTGATCTTTGATTGTGAAGCTCTCAATCAGTTATCATCGGTGTCGTCCTGGGAGAGAAGAGGGACAAGAAATGAGCGATGAATTTACTGTCCTTAAAAGGAAACATCACCATACAGCAAGGTTGTAGCTGTAGTTTTTTTTTCTTGAAAATTTGTGACTTTAATCTTGGAAATTTTGGAAAGTTTTTTTCTCTGAATATTACCCCCCCCCCCCTTCCCTGGCTCTGTAATTAAAACAAAAAATATACCTACAATTGCCCTAATGCACTGTCATAGTTGCTTGACGTAGCATAGCATATTTTCATAATAGCAGAATATTTTCTATCAATATATTGGTTCCGACCAGCAGTGGCCGATAGCGAGCGCTGTGACTGCTGGGCGGCACAAACGCAGAAGAAGAACGGCCATCTTTGGTCAATTGTTTTATTGAAAGGTTGAAGAGTTTTTTAAAGAAAAAACCAAGCTTTCAAAAACCCTCATGTAACTGTGAGTACCTTTTGAAATTTCTCTGCGACCCTTTATGAAAAAGCTTTGCTTTGCCGATCAGGGGGAGGGAGTTTTTTGGATAGATTTCTCAATGGAGAGGCAAAGGACTATAGTCTGCACTACACTTGCACTTTGTTTGTTTCCCATTTACAGAGCCAGGGCTGTGTGTGAACACCAGAATTTTTTTGAGTGCACACAGAATGGACAGCTAGCTTTTTAATGCCCATAGACTGCTCCCAAGCATCTAAAATAGTCCCATACACTCTCACTAATGTTTTCAATAAATCCACCTCTGTCTGATAGTGACTGCAACATATTTAAGCTGTCGATCTGTCAGCTGTTCTTTCTTTAACTTTCAGCTTCTTATTATTGACTGCAGGTTTTATGCCAGCCAGTCTTACCTCTGTAGCATCAGCAGGGTCCGTATCAACCGGTGACTCTGCCAGGTCCTGTACTGCTGAGGCTTCATCACTCTGGAAAAAGACGAAAGGCACTTTTTAAAAACTCTGAATATGATACAATTTGATATATGCATGATCTTATGGGAGTTACTACTGTTTATTGTTAAATTAGACAAAAGAATAAAGGAGGAGGACTATTGAATGCAGAAAAGTGAAAGAATTTACCCCAAAAAATGCCAAATATCTGCTGGTTCCAGGATTTGATGCTTTTCTTTGTCATACATGACAGCAAACTAAATACTTCTTTGTTTTTTAACTGTTTATTAGACAAAATAAGATATTTAAAGACGTTGCCTTTGACGGATTCATTTACAAAATCCAATAAAAGCCATTCTTAAAATGAATAAACCAACACAGATTTGATTAATATTCCCTTGAGTGCACAATACAAAAGAAAACATGAATTATGAAAATCTAAATATTTTGAGATATCTTATCAAAACAACTAGACACCAGTTTAATTGATATTCCCTAGATTGGACATTTAAAAAAAAGATGATTTAAGAAAAATAAATACAAATTGAGATATCGTTTTTTGCAAATTACCCCTTCAAATATTTCTATGGTGGGAAATTATCACAGGCATTTCTCAATATTATTATTATTATTATTATTATTATTTATTTTTTAGACAAAACAATGAATAGAGAAAATACTAATTAATTAATCAATGAAGCATATAATCATTACTTGCAGCACAGATGCAACTCCAGACTATCAGAACATCTGGATGCACTTACTACCATTATTCCATAATGTATGCATTATTATATAACACATGTTTGAATGTAAACAACACTTATCCCTTTACACATTTCATAACGATCATTGTGATTGGTGGTCATTTCGATTGAGTGGGCTGCGGAGAAAGAGGCGACGCATGAGACGCTAATGAAAGGGAGTGTAGGGGAGGTGTGTGTGTGTGTGTCTGTGACGTCTCTCCTGTCTCGCTGAAAGGATGCTTTGATTACACCGTGCCATTGAACTGACCTTCCTTAATGGGGAGCGGTCACAGTGTGCTGACGTGTGCATGTGTGTGTGTGTGTGTGTGTGTGTGTGACGCGCTCACCGGCGGCTGACATAACCTTAAACTTCTTATTGCACTTTCTCCTCCTGCTGTTGCATTTAACACCACCCATCAAGTCTCCATCTGTTCACCCAGCAGAGCCAGAGGGATGTGTGCTCATGTAAACACGCACACACACGCATGCACGCATGCACACACACACACATTTACATCACCAGAATAAATGTTGGCATTGTACGTTTCTGCAAACTACGAATATGCTACATTTGTACATTTCATATGTAGTGAATATGTTGAAACTTGATGTTTCATTTTTTAATTTTATGTTGTGACGAGGCTGCAGTTAACATGTGATAGGTTTAGGCACAAAAAACACTTGGTTAGGGTTAGGAAAGGTTTGGGCTTAAAATACCAGTTTTTATCACCAGAACCACTGCTAAAAATGTCCAGACCTTTCCTTAAAAAAACAACTGGTTTTATTGGTCTTGAACAGTGAGCAGAAACATAAAATGCCAACATTTTATTCTGGTGACTGGGCTGCAGTCTGCCAATAAACACCGCCTTGTCTTTTCTTCACTGTGGTCAGATTAAACTTTGACCAAAAGTCAAAGATTTGTTCACTTTTCAGGGCAAATCCAACCTGAGATATCTGTGTAAACCGTCTTCCGAAGCAAAATCTAAGTAATACCTGCCCTCCCATCTGTTTTGTTTCAAAGCAGAAATTGCTTCCTAGGGACCTGAAATAGGGCAGCCTCTTTTATTGCATGTCGCTGAAAAGATCCGAGCAATAAGACGTGTTTGTTGAGACCATTTTCTATTTCCTGTCATGTCTCCTCAGCTCCCCTCCACTCTACCGACCACTCTCTGTCTCATTGTCTCCTTTTGCTGTCTCCTGATATGAGTCACCAGCAGCTGATGAATTGGCAAAACAAACGGATAAGGAGATTAATCAGAGTCAGCATCCCACCATCCTCTGTTTGTGTGAGTGTGTGTGTGTGTGTGTGTGCAGGCTGGTCTCGATCACACACGCAGGACTTTCACCCAGGAGCCTGGAGTTCGAGTCTGTGTATCACG
>JAOVVB010019616.1:0-16211 GCA_028570985.1 Heterobranchus longifilis | reverse complement strand
TAGATGTTTGGCACATGAGCCTCAGGGCTTCTTTGTGAAGAAGACAATATGCCAGTCTGACCTCTTTTGAGGCAGATTGTAAGGCACGTCGCACCCCAATCTTTACGAGGGGGTGGCCGGCTCAAAAACACTCTCCTTGTGTTTCACGCCTCACAAGAGTCAGACCCGGTCGAGACTGGGTGGCCGACAGTCCCGACTCTTGAGCACGGCGCCAAAAGAATTTCCCGAAGGCTTGTTCATATAACTTCGCCTCATGAACCTAGTGGAGACCGATGTTAATGATATCGCCAAACAGGCCGGAAGGCGAGATAGGGGCATCCAGTAGGAATGCACGATCCTTATCCTTGATGAGCCTGAGATTCAGCCACAAGTGCCTTTCACATAGCATCGAGTGTAGCCTTTGAAAGGGAACTTACAATGCCCATGATGATGGATGGAAGAGTTCATTTGTAACATCTCCTTTTGGCCCGATACAGAGCACCCGCTCAGTTCCCCCATCTTCTCTTTCTTAGCTGGAATATCCATTTTTTTTAAGTTGCTAAATGCTAACAGTTGATCCCTGGTGTAAACAATAGGACAGCCGCTGTGAACAGAGTCCCCTGATATCCAAAAAAAAAGTAAAAAAAAAAAAAGTAAAAAAAAAAAAGCAGAACAAACTCTGTGACTTTGATGTCCATATACACTAAAAAGGGAAAAACTACAAAAATTTGACTATGGAAGGTTGACCACTGTTCCAAGTTTCATCCATTTGTGGATGATAACTCTCACCTTGGTTCCTTTGTTAAAAGCAACAAAGTGTTGTTGGAGTTGTCGTTTTGTGTGTGTGTGTGTGGGGGGGGCTAGATGATAGATTCATTGCAGGTGGGTCAGGTACAGTGACAATTTCTCTATAATATTTATTTGTCAATCAATAAATAAGACACTTGTTTTTACCACATACTATATATGTATACTAAACTAGCGGGAAAAAATGGGTCCTTTTTTATTAACTAATTGATTGATTTAGTTTTTTATTCATCCGTTTATGAATCAGATATTTTACTACGTAGTATACTATGATAGCAAACAGAAAACAGTGCACTGCCTAGTAAATAGGCTTTCTAATTGAGATACAGCTACTATCTCGTGTTCTGTTCACTTATAAATCAAGAAATGGAAGTCAGTACTTATCTTGTTACCAACCTGTTAAACCTGAATCCCAGACAGGATGCGATTGCATATGCAGTCTTTATTAGATAGCAAGCAAGCCAAAAATTTTAAAAACTATAACAAATAACTAGAACAATGAAAGACAAGATAATATATAGCTAGAAGAGACAAGGAAGGCTAGAAGAACTCAATTATATGAAAGATACTTACTATACAGTATAAACCACATTTCAGAATGAAAGTTACAATAATAGTCTATACAATAGTCTATACCTCTTTTCATGGGATTCCTGGAAATCTAAAGCACAAAGCAAGGTGCACCCTGGATGGAGTGCTAACCCACCACAGGGCACACGCACACACAAAGTTTCGGAATAGTCAAACTACATTGTTTATCATTGGACTGTGAAAAGAAACGAGAGGATATGTACTTGAAGTCCATCAGTTACAGGGAGAACAAACTCCATGCACACATATCATAGGGAGCAAAGTGATAGTGCTCACCACTAAGCCAGCATGCTTTATGACTTTATGAATAAAATTGAATAAAAAATTTAATTAAATGAAAATTAAGTTTTGCATACCTTAAAGTCTTATTAGGATTTGTACATAAATGTCTAGTTATTAATTTCTGTATTAGAAAATATTGCATTTAATGTGATACCAGTTGGTGTGAATTGGTTATTTTACAACAACAAAAAACTGACATTTTATGTGCTGATCTGTTTATATAATTTTATGTAAGAAATTGTATAATTAATATTTTGTTGAAAGTCTATTTTGTTAAAAACATAATGAAATTATTCCAGCCTTGGTTGGTGTCGGACAGTGGCGTATTCAGTGGAAGATTCCTCCTTTCTGAATGGCACTGAATCATCATTTGGATTCTTCTGGAAAGTCACAGTGGCGTAAGTGAGATTTTGGTCTTGAGGTGGTTGTACTGTGAAGAAGATCTCTTTATCGGGGTTAGTCGGTGATGCAACACTCATATAAAGTTCAGTGTTTGAGACAGAAATGTGGTTGTTGTGATTAATCTCCTCGTAGACACAAGCAGCAGGGGGAACCTAAGAGTTGACAGGAATGAAAAGGTACAATGTATTAAAAAAACAAATACACTTATGATGCAAACACTTGCATGGTTTAGCACAAGTCTGTTTTCACTGTGTATTCATATGATTTCTGTTTCATGAGTAGTGAGTGTGTGAATGTGGATGTGGATATGAACTGACAAGACAAGCTGCAAACCAATCCAGAAAGATGCAAAGGTATTTGCTTCAAAAACATACACTATATCACTGACTGGTTACCATGCACATGGCCTGAGATTAGACTGTAACGGTCATGATCACCTCCTGGTGAAAATGGTCTTCATTTATGAAACTTTTTGTATAGCTGGTTAAATGTTGTTGTAAAAGAAACTAAAAAAGAAAATCTCACCCTGTGTAGAATTTTTTTTTAAATGCCAATCACATGTAGAGAATCAAGCACATTAAAAGCACAACTGATTTGCTTTTAATAATGCCCAGAAAATTCCATACAAAGGGAGGGAAAAAATCTTACTGAGCTGAAAATAGCAAATTAAGGAATCACTATTCAGAATATTAACTAACAATCTGCTGACTGATAATAAGACTCGTTGAGAATGGTCCAATCACATGAGCCCAAATATTTAAAAACAATATTGTTTTGCTAAGAACAAAAGTGGGAGGGTTCGGGGCGCACAGTGCTGCGCCCCAAGGATGATTTGAAAGAGCCTCAAATCACATGCTTTTCAAAAATTTGCAAACCTACATAGATACTCGTTTGTCTGGCACCCAGCGTACATGAACACAAATGAACGTAATACAGTTTAGATTTTTTTTTTTATTGTAAATAAACTATATTAACAAATACAGCAGAATATTATGACTAAATTACTTTATTTCATTATTAAAATAAATAATTACATATTAAAGTAGCATTCTTCTCTGCCTAACTTTAAGTGCCCCTTATTGACTGGCCGCCTTTGATCAATCCCTTTACGATGTAGCAATCTTTAATCACCTAGCTTTTCAGAGTTTTTCTGTATATGACCAGGTGTTCTCATATTTCTAAATTTTCTCTGACAGGTGCTTCATATCACTTATTAACGTAATTGTCCATAATCGTGCTTTCTTTTAAAGACATGAACGAGTTGCTCTGAGATGAGGCAACGTTATTCATGTTGATCATGAATCCCACTAGCATGCTACTCCTGTGAACTGTAGTAAGTTACGTATGACAAAAGCAGGGCAGTGTGAGCCCTCCCAGAACCCATACAGAATACACTGCACTGCCTACAGTTTGGAAAAAAAAATATCTTGACCCAAATGAAATCTCCCCGAAATGGGCAAGCGCAGTACTCCACTGAACAAGCTCATATTGCCCTCGGCTTGCTCACCAGGGACTATCTGACCATTTTGATTCATGCACACTCACATTCCATACAAACTTAAATAATTCTTTTGTCAGGCTGTTAAAAGCGCTATACAAATAAAATTGAATTGAATTGAATATTTAGAGAGGCGGGGTAACTGCCAAGAACAGTGACAGCTATTGTGTTTTAAAAGTATCACATAAAAAAAAAAAATCCTTTATCCTTTACCTTTGGTGGTGAGTCGCCTGATCAGCAATGGAAATATCACAGTTTATAATAAACCAATGCATCTTAACCATTGCATTGTATCAGCTGCCACAGACACACACTAACTTTTCTTTGACTTATACGGTACCATGACTTTTGTTCTAATTTAAATCCTATATGACTTAATTTATGGGTTTGGGTTTTGTCATGAATATGAAATTGCTCACAAAATGCTCTGCACTTTATCTGTATACAGTATAAAAGATGTGGTCATAAAATTCTAATTATCGTATGAAAATATTTGCCCAAATGATGTCACCGGAAATGAGTATGTTCATGAACATTCCTTCTTGGTTAAAAAAAAAAACAAAACTGTGGTATAATTCAGCATGATGCCGCATGAAAATGGCAGACCCAGTTGAAAAAATTGAAGCACGCCTTCTTTATGTCAAGGCACCAGACCATTCAGCTCAGGAAAGATGGTCTCCATAAACAACGATCAATAATAACAATTTTTGTTTGAAATCAATAGTTTGGGTTTGCATTGGAGAGTTTTCTTACATGCACACAAACTCATGATTTATTATAGGACTGAATAACCTATAATGATAATACTAAAGACATTTAAATGCTTTTATCAATGCTTTTTAGTTAATTCTGTTTATATTTAGCATAATAAATAAGTCTTGCTGTTACACACACATAAAAAATTAAGATATAAACACTGACCTGTTCATTGCCTTTAGATAAAATTGTTGAAACTGTAATATACACAAAAGACATGGTTTACTTTCTTACAGACAGACAATTATAAAATCTTTTCACTCATGCGTGATATAATTTGTTGGGATCAGAATCAGCTAGTAAATACCTAATATACTCTTATGTCTTTGTTTGTAGATCATCAGTGCAAATCCACCAATCAGCAACAGAGCCACACAGACACACACACTGATGATGATGACACGGGAAGAAACTAGAGATAGAAACATTAGGGTAATATTTATACATACCATGTACGTAATAGATCATTTAACATGTAGAATAAGAGAGTTCTTACTCGAATACACTGCATCAGATGAGATCTCTGTTGGTACTGCTCATGTCATCATGAAGGTGGTGGTGGTTGTATAAAACATGAAAGAAAAAAATTGCACAGTATGTCCTAGAATTTTCAAAATAACTTTTTTTTATTGTAACTTTTTTTTTTTTTAACTATTTAGTGTTAGTGAGATCTGTTAGTGTACACATTCAGACATCTTTAAAACAGTATGAATAAAATATTTACCTGTAACCTGTAGCTGAACCTCTGAGAAGTAGGAGTAATATCCTATAGGGAAAACACGCTTATGCACTCCACATAAATAAAAGCCATCATCATCTTCACTCACATCACTGATGTTCACACTGAGAACTTTAACATGTCTGTCATCAGAAAAGAAGAATCTGCCGTTTTGAGGTTGTGTTCCAGTATTAAGAATGACTTTAACAACACTGTCATTATCAATTTTCCTTATATACTTGTAGTATTCCTCATATTCCGCTGGATAGTTACAGATAAAGGTTGTGTTCTGTCCTCGGAAACCATTCATAATTTTTGGCCCCACACAACAGGAATCTGTTGGTTATAAAAACAAGAAATCAAAAAAGCTCAGTAGCTGGGTAATGTTGTCTTGATTAATGCTGATGTAAGTGTTGTAGGAATCAAATGTTAAAATTTTAATAATAACCATTAAGAACTTTCAGGTTCACATCAGTCTTCTGTAAAGTTCCCACTCTCATGGTGTATGTTCCAGCATCCTGTGGCTTCAGCTTTCTGATAAACACTGTCAAAAATCCCTGTGTGTTTTTATAAAGTCTGAATTTTTCCTCCTGACGGTGGTTCTTTCCAGTCTTCATCCTTTTTATTTCTTTGCACTCTCTGTTTTCCATCTTACAAATATAGGTACTATTTTCTGAATTCACCTTTAAATTAGAGATTATAATGACGCTTCCTCCTGAATAACCAATCACATCAACACAGCCCACTGGACCTGTCAATCAAAATACAATGTCATTCATTTCTATGTCCAAGTTAATACATTTACAATCCACACAAAAACTCAAATCTGGTTAATAAAAATAAATAGCTGACCTGATATTAGGTAGAGAGTGAATGTGAGGAGAATCTTCATCAACTGAAGCTTCATTTTAATTCTACTTTTTCTCTTTCCAGCACACTGAGAAATGTTCTAGTGGATGTCTCCGAGCTAGTGTTGCCCAACGCTCTGCACGTCATCTGACATGTCCTGTTTAGACAGGATCTTGTGTGTTGCTGATTTGAATTTACACTTTTTCAACACAATTTCCTCTATATTTCAGCATGTGAGTTGTTTTGGTGGTTATTCATAGTGTGTTGATTAAAATTCCCAACTTACTCATCAGTTTAATATGCTTAAGACACTTTCAGTGAAAATAATTGAAACAGTGAAAGATAATGAACCAAAGAGGATTAGATTTTATCTTTTTTTTTTAAACCAGAACTTCTTCTTGCAGCCAAACGTCCAAAACTAATGAGCTAACATTGATATCAACAAATGTGTTCAAAGAGGAGTTATGCAAGTCTTTCCATGTGAGCACCGATAACAGGAAGTGTTACTGTATATGACCACAGAGACATTCGAACACATTAGGGAAGAAAGTGAACATCTTTTTGTATTGAAAGTGTCACATTACTGATTTTTTTTTGTTGCTGTTTTTGTTTTCTTTAAAATAGCTAACTGGTCAGTAGCTTTCAAATAAAAGCAAACAGAACATGATCCTAGTTCATACTGTTTTACATTATACCATTTGGCAACCATAACATTTTGGATGTGTGCAAAAATGGGGCCCCAAGGGCTGACAATCTTTAAACTACAGCAGTGACAATGTGCAATTTGTTTGTAATTGTTATTATTTTGAAAAGAATACTTTGGAATAATAAAAATAAAAACATGTTTTATTTATTTATTTATTTGGTTCCAGATTTTTTCATTATATATCTTATTATTTATAAGATAATGGTGATAAATGCTGGTAGGAGAGACGCACTGCAAATCTTTCGCCTAGGGCCCCAACTGACTCTGGATTAATTAATGCCTATATTTATTATTGAGGTCATTAATGGAACAAACAAGTTATTATACATTGAATGTGTTTATTAAAAACATGTAAGCATTGGGGATCCATACAGTAGATAGCGGATTGATGATGTCAAGTGGACTATCCACAGCATATAGGTTTACAGTTTATGGATAATTTTATGTACTGATAAATCTATAAATCCCCGGTTGTGTTTATTGCTTATCATTCCTCACAAATGTTCTCCTTTACCTGCTTCACCAGTATAGTGGAAGCTCAAAGTTGTTTTATTTATTTGTTAGTTTATTTATTTGGGTGTTTTACTATAAAAATTGAAGGTTGTAGTTGTACCATTGAAGATGTACTGTACCAGTCAGAACACTTGCTTTCCAAAAATGGATGTGTGTGTGGGGGGGGGGTGGACGGATACTCCAGTTTCCTCCCTATTTACTGCATCTTCCTTCCTTTCCGTTCATTTCCTTCATTCCTTATATTTTTTTAGATTAAAATCCCAGTCATACAGTATATATGATAAAATAATAATAATTATTATTATGTATAGCAATAAAATCTCTAGATACCTAGATATTATCACTAAAATTAAGCAGACATGAAAAGAGGATTTTTTTCCTTCTACAACTAACACAATAATAGTAGTAAAGTTACACTTGCTTTACTTGTATTCGTGTATTACATACAGTTTACGACATACATTTCATGCAGGTGTTATAATATGGGCAGTGTGCAAGTGCACATGATCCTTTTAACATTCTAAAACATAAGCCCAATAGAACCACAAAAAGGGAGACATACTGGAAGGTCATGAAAATCACTGCTTTGTACCATCTCACCATGTCACCAACATTTCATTCCCATATAGGTAATATGTATTGCATTTCTTTTTACATTTTATGTTACATAACATGTTTAGGTTTACATGATTATCCCTAAAGAAAAAAGAATGTGCAAAGTAATTAGTACAGAATTAAACACATATTGAAGGAAAATAATAAATTGTGGAAAGTTACTGTTATCATCCTGCAGTGATTAGCTTTTGATGACAACATAGTAAAAAGAAATAAAAGAATAAATAAAAAAGCAACCTTCAAGAATGAAGAGTGTGGTAAATTGTGTTAGTCTGAGTTGCAGAATTCAGACATTGGTAGTATGAACGTGATTGGTCGGTCGTGTTAGTCAGAGACCCGTAGCCTGAATCAGATTGGTTGGTTTCGGGATCCAGCGTTTGGTACGTTGAATTTGACTGACTTGTAGATGGATTCTGGTTCTGATGATTTGATCTTATTTTGATGTCCAAGTTTTCATAGGGCGGAAATTTAACCTGGTCATTCTCATAAACATAAGGCGTCTAAAATAGGAGGAATAAATTACTGTTACTTTTGTGGTGTAGTAGGATGGTAGAATATTAATCACTCCATTCATCTGCATTCATCACAGAAAGGCAGCCAGCCAGCACAGAGGTGACACACAAATACAAAATCAGTCAGGAATACTCACGTGTGCATTGTCTTGGGATGAAGGTTGTGGACCTGTGATTAGAAAAATAATCTACTCACTTATTTTTGCCTTTGAATTAATTCCTACTCATAATAAAATGTGTGTCAGTACCTTGTTTTCTCTTATGTTTTAGTTTATAGATTATTAGAAGACATCCTCCAATCAGCAGACAAGCAGCACAGATACCCACAATGATGATGATGATGACTGTGTTACTGTCTGTTTCAGGGATTTCATTAAATGTTGTTGATTTCATTGTGGTGGTGGCTGTTGTAAAAAACATAAAGGAAGAGTATTAATCAGGAAATCAGTATGTACATGACCAGTCAAAATTGACACACCTAATTCCATGGTCTTTTCTGACCATGAACAAAGAATAAAGAGTAAAATGTATATGTAAAGATTAAGGTCTTACTAAAATGCATTGAATGCTTGAGGCTTTCACTCGTTGTTGTTGATGCCATAATGCAGGGAGCTGTTGTTCATGAAACATTAAAGGGAAAAAAATCCTTTTAAATCCAGCTGAATCTTTTTGAGGTAGCTAAAAAAAAACTGGACTAAGCACACCATGTTACACACTTAACATTCTCACATCTCTGATGTGTGCAATGAGAACTTTGCCACTTCTGTCATCAAAATCAGAGAATCTGTTCTGCTGAGATTTTGTTTCAATATCTACAATGTTTTTAATAATTCAGTTATTATTAATTGTTCTAATTGACAGATTTTACACAACTAATATATTATACAAAAAAAATTCAGTAGGTGTTCAATACATTTATAGTGTCCTAATATTGTGTCATACGATTAAGGGGATAGTTCTGTTTTTTTGTCTTAAATCAAAGTCGGGGTGTCTATAAGTACATTGCCGTTGGTCATTATAGATTTTCCTGCTCTGCACAACGACCAGGGCTCGGTTTGACGGAGGATGCGCAAGGAAAGCGTCCCCCCTGTTGAAAAAGCATGACAAAAACCATCCTTTCTGTAAAACCATCTGTGTATTGTGAAAATTTTGTCATGAAATAAAATATTAAAAGTCTCTACGTATGATCATCTACAAACTATAAATAATGGCGATTAGCCAATCAGAATTCAATATTGTAACGCGCTACTCACAAGCTCACGCACGTTTGCGTCATTTTCCCCGCTGTTTGCATTTTCGCAATTGCCAAGAGAACAATTCGAGCACAGCTTTTGACATATTTTTTTGAAAAAAGAGAGAACTGAAGGTATGATAAATAAGCACAAGTCCTCTCAGCAGAGACACGATGAAACCAAAAGATTCAGTTAAATACAGGAGTTTTCAAACTGACTGACAACTTAAATGATTAGAAAAGACCCAATTTGTGTAATTTCATTCTCAATATGCCATAATAGTGATTTGATGGTGTGTGTGTGTGTGTGTGTGTGTGTGTGTGTGCATGTGTGTGTGTGTGTATGAGTGAGAGAGAGAGAGAGAGAGAGAGAGAGAAGGAGAGGTGCATTAAATTAAATTAATTCATTATTAATGTTTATGTAGATTTTTATTCTACTCTTATAATGCTCCCCAGATGAAAACCGTGAAAAAGATCAAATGATAGTTTTGACAATTGCATTTTTAAATGCATGTGCTTTGTTTTGATGGCTCTAAAATGATGTAATTAATCTTGTATTATCTTATATAATTAATCTAGATCTGTTCTTAAAAGTGTTACATGTTTCGCAGTCGTTTTGTATGGTTAGTTATACAGTAGTTTAGGTGCAGTCCAACTGAGCTATATTGAGTTGGTATCTTTCAAAGTTATTGTGTATTTGGTACAAATGTATCTATTTTTTCCCCCATAAACAGCCATATACTGTACTGTAGCTTCATCTAGTTATTGTTCAGTTCAAGTTTCACTTCTGTTCAGTGTAAGAAAAGAATTATATTTGTAACTTTCAAAAGCAGAAGCTTCATATGAGTCTCCGCCAAACACTGGAATGCGTTATTGCACAGAACTTGACCCTGATGATTTTCATTGTACTCATGTTCCAAGTGACTTCATTATCCCTTTAATTTTTAAATATAATAAACAACTTTCAGTTTCACATCAGTTTTCTTCCCAGTTCCCACTCCCATCCTATACAGTACATTATTGCAGTCTGTGGCTTGATTTTTCTGATAACACTGTGTTATTATATGCCTGATAATATGTGCCTGTCTCTTTAGTTAGCGTGGCCATGGTTCTTCCAGTGTAACTCTTTTTATTTCTGTTTTCCACCTTACATATTTATATATTCACATATTTTATTTTTTCTCCTAAACCTCAGTACAGATTATAATAAGACTTCCTCCTGAGCAGCCAAAACTGCCTACTGGACCTGTCAATCAAAAGAAAATCTTACTAATATCTATAACTTAAACCTATAACATCATATTATCTACAAAACCTGTTGGTCTTTTCTATAAGATAATATAAGATGTTATTTCTCTAAACTCCTCATAGAAGAGTTATTCTTTTCTAGTTTAGTTTGTGTAGTGAAAATCCATACTGTTAAACCAGTTCAGATTCCGTTGGACTGGCTGCACTAATATGATCAAGTACATAATTTTTTTAACATTGTAGTTTATCAATATTGCATTGACTAAATGTATTGAAATTGTAACAGTCATTGAAATTATCCACCTGTACATATACTCATCATGTACAAAGCATTAGTGCATTCTTTGTTAATATGCATCTGTTTTTATCTCATAAAGACACTTTGATATACAGGTGTTACATTATGATTCTGACTTTACTAATATATGGTGTATCAAATCATTTAATACATACAGTATGTGTCTAGGTTTTTTTTTCTTTTTCTGAGTACTTATACATTCAACTTTCCACATTATTCTTGCACACCTTTGTTTATCTTATTTTGTATAATTTGTGAACTGGCTACTGTAACATTAAAATTTACTTTCTGGATTAATAAAGTACTCTCTATCTATCTGTCTCCATTAACTTTAATACAACCAGAGTCAGTTGCAAAAAATAATTCATATGTGAAAATGAATAGCTGACCTGATATTAGGCAGAGCGTAAAGATGAAATGTAACTTCACTTCTGCAGTTCTACTCTTCTTTTGCTCTTTCCAGGACACTAAGAAATGTTCTAGTGGATGTTCTCTTTTTTTTGCCCAAAGCTCTGCATGTGATCTCAACTTTCCACATTAGACAGGATCTTGTGGGTTGGTGTTTTCAATACCCTCTGCAACAAACTTCCTCTTTATTATTTAATGTGATTTGTGTTGGTGGTACGCATAGCTTGTAGAAATAGTTCAATCTTTGTGTCATCAGCACAGAGGATTTTGTCCTCCAGGTGCTTTTTGGCAAACTCCCAGATGGCTGTCATGTGCCTTTATTTAAGTGAACTCAGGATCTCATTTATAGTGACCCTTAGGTTCTTGGTTACCTCTCTTACCAAGGGCTTTATTCCTGATTACTCAGTTTTGTTGGGCGGCCAGTTCTGTGTAGACTGTTGGTTGTTCCAAATCTCTTCCATTTGAGTTTGATGTGCTCTTGGGTTCTTTCAATGATTCAAAAGTTTCTTGTATTATAGTTCAGATCTGTGTCTTGACACAACTCTGTCTTGTGGGTCTCCAGATTATTCTCTTGACCTCATGGATTTGTTTTCATTGCGACATGCACAATCTACTGTGAGACCTCTTATAGACAGATGCATGCTTTTCCTAATTGTGGAGTCGGATAGAAACAGCTGAACTCTAATCAAGTTGCAGAAGTATCTCAAGGCCCATTGATTGAAGTGATTCACCAAAGCTCAATTGCAAAATGTCAAAATAAAGGGTCTGATTATTTATGTAAATGGGATATTTCAGTATTTGTTTTTTTTTTTTTTTTTTTTTTTTTTTTTTAAAATTAAGAAACACTCCCAACACCTGTTTTAACTTTGTAATTTATGGAGGATTGTGCATAGAATGATGAGAAAAAAAGATTTGAATCCATTTTAAGATGAGTGCAAAACATAAGAAAATGAGAAAAAACTTAAAAGGGTCTAAAAACTTTCCATCAGCACTGTATCTCATTACCAGCCTGTTACAAATCCCAGGAAGGATGCGAATGCAAATGCAGACAGCATTTATTAGACATCAAGCAACCAAAAACTTAAAAAACTGTAACAAATACTAGAACAATGCAAGAACAACAATACAAAATAAGTAAAAACAAGGCTGGACAAGGAATGCTAAGAGAACCCAACATAAATGCAAGATATTTAATATACAAACTATATTACAGAGCAAAAGTTACAACAAACACAATGCTCAGTAACAAGAGAAACAAAGGCAGAATCTGGGATAAGGGAATTACAAATGAATAACATAATAACATGCTATATAAAGCATAGCTAATAAAATTCACAAATCAGCGCATCATTTATAAATTTATCCTGGCCAGGGTCACAGTAGATCTGAAGTCTATCCGAGGAACGTTTGGGAATACACCCTGATAGGATGCCAGTTCATCTATCATTTAAAAATGATTATGATATTGTATTATAAAAGAATCAGTAAGATACTGGTAAGTACAGTATCTAGTGTTATCCAGGTATTTTACTGACCTTTAAACAAAATAGAACCTGTATTATCCTCTTTTATGCAGATCACTGTTTTAACTTTGAACAAATTTGGAAAAATAATGTTTTCCTTTAAGTAATGTTTATGTGTTTTAATTGTTGGGGTATTGTTAGGCCAATTTGTTTTACCAATTACTTGAACCAACTACATCAATGGGCTAAAATGGAAGACAACTTATTTTTTTAAAGAGATAAAAAGTTGGGCTAAGTCAGCCATAGAGAAATATAATGAAATGAGCCCACAACCAATACTACTTGAGCTGAGTTAAATATTTGAATGACAGGTTGTGTCAACTTAGGATTTTGAACTGGGTACACGTTATGTTCACTAAACAGCAATGTGAAATGTTTAGTTTGGTCAGCAAATTTCTCTATACATTGAGTAAACTTACAAAAACTGTGCTACTTGTTACTAAACTTTAAACTTACGTTGAGTCACCTTGTTGTTTTTTTACAGTGTATGGGAAATGTAGAGTTGCTGATCAAAATTCCTAAAGTACCAGCACGTTTTAGAGAACGGAAGGTAACCAGAAAACCCAGAGCAAAGAACAGTGAATAACCAGTAACGTAAACTCAACATCAATCACCAAATAATCATGCATTCTTTGTCTAGGCCAGATTCAAACTCCAAACCTGGAGGCGCAAGGTGAACACCAAGCCACTATGCCACCAACCAAATCGTTACAAATAAAATTCAATTAAAATCAAAACATTTTGCAAATTCATGTGTATCTTAGAAAATTATACCTTTAATATCATACCAGGTGATATTAATGTGTTATTTTACTACAATCACATGTTCAAAACTGCAAACAAAATATTGCTTACAAAAAATATTACATTTTAATATTTAATATTTATGTGCTGTTTATATAATTGTATGTAAGAAATTATATAATTCATATTTTGCTGAAAACATAATGAAATTATTTCAGTCTTGGTTGATGTTGGACAGTGGCGTATTCAGTGGAAGATTCCTCCTTAGTGAAAGGCACTGAATCATCATCTGGATTCTTCTGGAAACTCACAGTGCTGTAAGTCAGATTTTGGTCTTGAGGTGGTTGTTCTGTGAAGAAGATCTCTTTATCAGGGTTAGTGGGTGATGCAGCACTCATATAAATGTCAGTGTCTGAGGCAGAAACGTGGTTGTCGTGATTAATCTCCTCATAGACACGAGCAGCAGGGCGAACCTAAGAGTTGACAGGAATGAAAAGGCTTTTGTTTTGGTCACCTCCTGCTTAAAATGGCATTCATTTATGAAACTTTTTGTATAGTTGTGTAAATGTTTTTTGTAAATTTACGTTTATGTTTAATCACATTTCCATGTACCAGCTTTCCCAAACAAATTCGAACGCATTCAAAATAACGGCAAGGATGCTTATACAATATCTAGGCCATCTGGTTAAAATAAAAGTAATCAGATTATAAAGTCATTGGTAGATGCACATATGGACATCAGGAACAGCAAATGTAATGAATACTCTCCCGAATGGCAAATTTTTCTTTTCCACAGCGGTACACTCGCTACTGCATTCAAGTCATCATTTTTACATTGGAGCAGATAACAGTATCTTAATGAACATTTTCACAAACTTTTACACGATCTATAATTTTGATAAAATGTTGTGCTTCCTCACCACAATCCTGTGACCGTCATCCAAAGATGCTTTGTGACATATATACATGTATGTACATTGTAAAAGCTTCAACTAAATAAATGTTTATGAATTCATTAATTTTGTTTAGTTGGTCCAACTTTTTACAGTGGTAGTTGTTAAGCAGTGTTGGGTGTTACAAAGTAACGCATTGGAGTACTTTGGATTACCTTTTTGATGTAACGAGTAATCTAACACGTTAGGTCCGCCATATAAGTACTCAGTTATTTAGTTATATTTTCAAAAATGTAATCCGTTATTTAGACAATTTATGTAATCCGTGAGCCAGACAGCAGTAAAGTGTAATCCGTTATTGGGTGTGTAAAAGTCATCCTACAAGACCCACCCCGATAACCCGCTCCCCTCTGTTATTGCTGCTGTTATACCCCTATCTAACCTATGCGGTTTGACTTGCAGTGAAAAGCAGTGTTAGGCACCATGAGCCGCCACGAGTGAACGCCCAACGAAGTTCTGCAAGGTCCACGAGCTTCCATGAGGACCGACGTGCAGAAAGATGGAAACGTAATCACCGCGCCAAACCTTCCAGTGAATCATGATGAACCGTACTTACAGCCACCGCGCGAAACCGCATAGGTGAGATAGGGGTATTAGAAGTTAACTGATGGTAAAATAATTATAAAGGTCTTGACTAAAACAACATGCATGAGGAATCACAAAGGAATTTTCATTTTCCGCAATGGAAAAGTACTCGAACTAGTTACTTTTATCGGAAAGTAATGCTGTAATGTAAATGATTGCTTTTAATGACAGTTCTTGAAAACTTTGGAGACGCAGACTGAATAAATTTTTAAAAATCACATGATCTAGAGGCATCATGTGATTAAAAACTGCCAGAGTCGCTAATGCTCATCTACGAATGTTATATCTGTTCAATTTGTAAGACAAATTGAGTAAATACTTGGTTAAAGTACACAAAATGTGTACTTACTCCTGAGAATGACCAAGTAAAACACTTGAAAATATCAAACCCTTTTGAATATGAAACAACACGTAGCTTTAACACCTCATTAGAATTCCAGAAACAGTCTTTTATACACTGTATAGCCTTATTAATATTATTTATTTTTATCATAACTATATATTCTGTAAAATGTATTTATTTATCTTTGCCTGTTCTTGTTTCTTTACCCAGATCCTTCCTGCGTAGTTCTTGAGGGCCTGGGTGACTGTGTAGCAGCTTTCAGCTCTAAGAAGCCATCCGAACCATTTCTATTGAACTCGGAAATGCACTCTACCCTCAGATTTACATTAAATTCTTGTGGCCATGCGCTCTTTTTTGTGTGGGACACATTGGGGAAAAAACGTTCATCTTTATTGGTTTTTAAAACAGTTATGATATTGTATTATAAAATAATCAGTAAGATACTGGTAAGTATCTAGTGTTATCCAGGTATTTTATTGACCTTTTAAACAAAATAGAACCTGTATTCTCCTCTTTTATGCAGATCACTGTTTTAACTTGAACTGAGTACACATTGCTTTTTAGTTGACATAACATGATAACATGCACTCAACATGTATTCTATCTATCTATCTATCTATCTATCTATCTATCTATCTATCTAGGCGTAT
>JAOVVB010019606.1:0-16212 GCA_028570985.1 Heterobranchus longifilis | reverse complement strand
AGCATTATCTTCATAGGAATTACTCCTAACAGTGAATAAGAACAGCCTGCGTATCTATAAGGAGGAAGTGCAGCACAGGAGCCACACACTGCAGCAGCAGTATGATAAAATAATCCCAAATAGCTTTTCAGAGTTTTCATCTTTATCGCCGGGCACTTCTAGTGTTAAGTCGCTGGCGACAGCTCTACACGTCATTGCCTCCCGGGAGTGATGTATCATTTCACAGCATCTTAAAGAACAACATGGACAAAGATGTGTGGAAATGTGAATTGCAGCCACCAACTAAAAATAACCCAAAAAACTAACACAGCTCCCAGCCAGTGTGTTTACGTGTGTGTGTGTGTGTGTGTGTGTGTTAGCATGCTAGAGTGGGCAGGACTTTCCATGCGTGGTTATGACTTCTTGAAAGACTTCATCAATGTCAGCTTAGCGGATCCAGTAGCCCCCTCCCCCCCCCTCCCCCCTGCTCATTTAATTTCTTCAACCAGGAGCCAAGAAAACGTCTTCAAAAATCCCGGAAAGAGCAATTCCCATATCTGCAATTTCTGAATTACCTTATCCTAAATCATTCAATTTGATACCACATCACACGTTTCGTCTATTGCTCATAATTGCTCACCTAAAGTACGAATAAATGATGCGTAACCCGGTGTAGGAACAGCAAGCTGTGCCTTCAGCCCCTGCCCGTCTCCTCCCATACATGTATTTATATCCTGTAGGAGAAACAGACTAGTAAAATATTTTAAAGAACTTTTAAATCACTTAAGCTGGGCATAAATCATCCTCCTGCCCTCTTAGCCTGTGGCATATTGGCAGCGATTAGGATAATATGCCTGAAAAAGAAGGAGCACCGTCGCCCCTTCCAAAATGGAACTGAATGTGGAAAAAGACGGCCTCGGGCTGCAGCAGAAACAACCGTGGAAACCTGAAAATGTGCTCATCCGCTGCTGAAAATGTGAAGTCTTTAAGCCTCCCTGTCTCTGAGAAGAAAAAAAAAGAGAAGAGAAGTGAAGGGGAGTTTCTTTTCATAAGAAGAAACATTAAAAAACACATAGTTGTCGCCATTTCACTGCTCTTGTTTTCCACTTGTAGTTTTTATTTTTACGGGACAGCCTGGCTGCGAGGGTCGGCTCCAAGGGTTTGGCGACAGAGACGCAGAACAGGAGCGAATGAGGTCCCTGGCGGGGCCCTTGGCTCTGCCGCGACGACCAAAAGGACCCCAGAGCCTCTGTGTGATTGGACAACTCACCGAAAAACAGGACTCCCGGGACCAGAAGCGTGTGGTCTGGGGCTTGGACGACAACTATCAAGGACATGCAGTTCAGAGCGTTGGACAGAATTTGGACGCAGGAGGCTGAAATCCTGACTCTGCATTTATTTGTTTTGAAGACTGAAATTAACTGCTAATCACAAGCAGTGTCGGCTCACTGTTACTTGGCATGTGACATGAGAAATACACAGTATTTTTATTTTAATGATCAGCTTAAAATTATATTAAAACCTGGCAGATTGAATGGATCTACTGCCTGTGATGTATTTAATTAAGTTGGAGCATTTGCCCTTTGGTAATGGCATTATAATTTGCCCTTTAAAGATCCCATATTGTAAAAGTGAGATTTAATTTCCTTTTTTGATTATAAAGCAGGTCTAGGTGTTATATAAATACTGTGACAGTATCAGAACGCTCAGTCCACGGAGAAATGCACACAGCTTGTATTCAGAAACTGCCTGTAAACGAGCCGTCAGGACTTCTGTAAGTTTGTGATGTCACAACTACAGTATATATAAAGGTAGAAAGTGCCGCTACCGTGCCGTTAACAGTCATTCCTCAGCTGCAATGACGGTGCAGAGACGTAGAGAGCGCAGATGCGGAAGACCCGGAAATACTGACCAATCCGAGCTTTTTCGGGAGGAGGTCTTAAAGAGACAGGTGCTGAAACAGAGCGTTTCAGACAGAGGGTGAATACAGGTATATTCAACATGAGAAAAACAATGTGTTTTTTGAACATTGAAGCATGTAAACATGTTCTTTATAGAAACCTAAATTAATAAAAATGAGCGTTATATGTGACCTTTAATTTAAAATTATAATATGTAACATTTCTGCAGTACAATGTCTGAAAATGTTCCTATATAATTTATGTTCTATACTTTTTTTTGTTGTGTACCTATAATGTTTCCCACAATGTTCAAACCCTGACAAATCCGTCATTTTAATCAGGACACGCTCTGCTGTCAGTGGCGTCATCATATCCCCTTTGTGCAAAAAGGTCGTAAAAAAAGGGTCATAAATTGACTTTTAAGATTAGTCGTTTTTTAACTATATTTTAACCGGATGAAGGAGTTTTTCATTGGACGCCTGGATCATCAGAGAAACAGCGTTCAGAGAAACACAGATTTTTAACATGAAACTGCTTTATTCAGTGTTTTTACCGGTTTAAATCACCTGGTCCGTTTGTTTTGGAGAGGATGAGACCTCTGTGAATTAGGGACGGGACAATAATCGGATTTTATCGTAGATCGCGATAAAAAAACACTCACGATAAGTTGATCGTGGTGAATTTCCATTATCGGGATAATCATGAATATTGTGAATATCCTCAAAAACTGACTGCAGTTTACTACATATTGTCCTATCTGTGATGCAACAAAAAGTTATAATGTTTCGAGAAAACAGTCATAATGTTCAATGTAAGGTAAAGTGATTCCAGCTTGTTTAAGTGCAGTTTTAAGAGTTTTAAGCATATTTCATTGATTATCGAGAAGGTAAAAACCTCCTGAACGATGAACACTCCTAACCGTGAGAAACTGACTGTAATGACAGCTCTGTCTTTTGTTATTGTTTTGATTGAGAGGCCCGTAGCTGCAGAAAACTACATATTGTACGTTTAACCACAGTGAAGCAAAAGATCGTGACCCGTTTCACAGACCCGTTTCTGCTCTTTAGAATGTAAAGTAGTTCTTTTATAGCATACTGTAGTTAGCCCAAAATATTCATATTCAGAGTGCCCTACCCTGAACCCAACATTCTCCTATTCTTCATGACTGTATTCTTGTCCAAGACACACAAGGAGGCCACAGAGACTCGCATATATTCCTTGGCACCGGTCCTCCTGCAAGCCCGACGTCAGACTCACAAATTTATACGACACACCAATTGCAATGCCACAAACGTCTGTACAGAGATGAGGATAAGCAATTAAAGGCGCTGCTCAGGTCCCACGGGAGCGTGGCGCCGAGGTACCTGAGCAAGCAGAGAATTTACTACCCGGGGTCAAAGGTCAGGGCCGCACAGGGGCGATATTTGGAATCAAAGGTAGAGAGGCAGCCACTGCGGGAATAATGAGGCCTCTCTCTGAGGTCAACCGTTTCAGACAGAGAGACAAGGGTCATAATTTCCAAAGGAAATGATGGAAATAATGGTGTAAATATTAGGATATTTTACAGAGTGTGAACCAGTGCCAGTGTATATTGTTGTTGAGTTCAGGTAATTACTACCCCCCCGCCTCCTGCTGTTTCCAAGAACAGTACCTGCACATTTATCACTTAGCAGCAGCTGCTGGCCTCGGATTCAGATTGCAGACCAGGAAAGTTCAGCGACAAGCACATGTGACTGATTACTGATGCACTATTTATCTTTCTGTGCAGATTGGGGATGCAACATAATCACATGCAAAGTTATGAGGACCAATAATAATTAGAATAAACCTACTTTCCCAGATTTATTTGTTTTAACCATAACTTTATAGACTGAAAACCCCAAAACCTTCATATACAAGTTCATTTGCATCAATAAAATGCCGCCAGCATCACATTATTTTTTATCAATATAAAAAATAAGTGTTTGTATCTGCCAGCTATAAAAGTACTGCCAATGCATTTCATTTTTCCTTTACATGATCTGCTCTGCTGGCAGAAAAGTGTTAATAAGACTTTTATGATTATGTTTAGGCAACACAAGGCACGTGGTTAAAGTTAGAGAAAGACTGTCGCCTTCATTAAATACTGAAACAATTTAAAATAAAAATAGAATAGGGGAGAACAGGGTTGGACGTCACACCATTTACTTTTATTTGAATCCTTAATAGATTCCCCTTTTATGTGTAATGTAAGCCTAATGTGTGAGGTGGGAATGGAGCTTATTCTGTTCAGAATATTAATATAATATAGGCTGTTAAATACGTCTCGTGCACTTGTGACAACCAGTGGCGTTTCCAGACTTTTTTACCTGGGGTGGCCCAAGTGGGGCGTGCACACACACACACACACACACACACACACACACACACACACATCAGAACAACATTAATTTAATATAATCTACTTTAACTCTTAGAGACCCGCCATGGGTGCATTTTTTGTCTTTTTGTCTACAATGAAATGACTACAGTGGAAACTATCATTACACATGAATACAATTGAATCCACAAGAGTCTCATCTTTCCAGTCATACCCAATTTATGTAATTCCAACATGTGTAGAAATATTCAAATACACCATTTTAGAATAGGTAAAAATAACACATTTATACTGTATGAGAAAAACTGCAGGTTATTTTGCCCCAAACTGCATGGGATTAGCATAAAGTTGGCATTTCTGTAAAGAGACGTTGGGTACCCATAGAACCCATTTTCATTCAGATATCTTGAGGTCAGAGGTCACAGGACCCATTTCAAAATGTCCATGCCAGGTTTTCACCCGCCAAAATTCGGCCTAGATTTGGGGCATTTAGCCGACAAGCTAGCACGACTTTCTTAGGTCGTCTAGTTTCATATGATCTTCACTCTATCTATCACGATCTCTTAATGGTGTGGCACCTGGGGTGGCCAATCAGATTTCAGGGCCACCCCAGGCCGTCCCCTGGAAACGCCCCTGGTAACAACCAACCCCATCGTGGGGGTTATATATATATTTGTGTGTTTCAGTAGCCTAAACCTGAACCCCTCACTGGTGTTAAAGTCCTCTACTTTATATATCGTACAATAACCCAAGCAAAGTTTATTTATACTGCACCTTTCACAGACACCAGTCACAAAGTGCTCCACAGTCAAAGAAATCAAATGTAATCTAATAGAATATACATATAATATCATATACTGTAATGTGCATTTGTTTGATGACAGATTTGATACAGTAGTGATTAACTGATTATCCTGTTTTGAGTGTTTCAGTCACTGTGAATAAGGGTTAACTTCTGGTCATTGTGCTGAAGCAGTTTTAATGTGTTGGAATGATTGTCATGACTTAAGAGATATTTGACCCTGACCTCATTACTTAGCTTTGCTGTTTCCGAACGATGCTGCAGCCATTAAGTGGAAATTCCAAGGCAGCTAAACAAGCAAGTCAACTGAAGATAAATAGCATTAGCATTATGCCTTGATTTTAATGGAGGTGTAATGACCATAATCTCAAAGATTTTTCTGATTAAAAAGGCCACTTACAGTAAGTCCCTGATGTACAGTAGTACAAAACGGATGCATACACCGACAGTGGAAATGCATATGGAGCTATGAACACCACCGGTGGACTTTTCTCCAGAAAATGTGATGAAGTGCCCTCCAGAGTGGCCTGAAAATTGAGAAAACAGGATGCAGTGCCATATAGACTGTCCTACGTGTGAGAAAACTTTCTGCACACTGGTGCCCCACTGCATGCAGCTGTTTTGCAGCTTTTTTTTGTCCTGCCTCTTAGACAGTCTGCCACTGATGCATGCGACAAGTTGCACATATGCACACCTAAAATTCAACTCCTTGACTTGTAGGCGCTTACAGTCTGGAGCAGTCGTCTAAATTAACGTTATGCAGACTCTCATAGTTTTGCAGACATGGAAAGTATAACTTTGCCTTTGCAGAGGTACACTGAGGTCACATAGCAACTGCTTGGATGTGCTGGTGTATCAGCGCTTCTTTGGATTACACACTTTATGAGCTTCTTTTCTTTTCTTCTTATTTACTGTACTGTATTGCACTGTATTGCCATTGTAAAGTATTTTTTCTGTTTGTTCTCCGTCTTTAAACACATTCTCTCACCCTTTTATGTTCCACCACATCCCTGATAATAAAAAATCATATTAGATTTTCTTTGTGGTCTCGGGCCATAAACCTTAACCTCCCAATCACGGAAACCTGCTCATCTGACCTCATAGTGTGGTAATGCAATAACAAAAACATCATACATAAAACAGCCTTTAAGCATGCATTACCGGAGCACCTGTTAGAGACAAAGTTGCGTGCAAAAACATGGATCACATTCAAAAGCGGCCTAATCAAGTACACAGATGCGATGGTTTATTATCTGAAATGATACTTGGCCATGAAGCCATTCATCACATTTGTTGAAAATTAATTTTTTCGAAAGTCAAACCTTTTATTAAATCATGCCGTGATGCTGTGCAGATCCCACATATGGCTCCCAGAGCTCTTCACACGACTTTACATAGGTGTTACCACATTACATGGCAGCACTACAGACGAGCGCGACCGTGAGCCAAAGTAAACAGTCGTGGTTTGATTTGTTCAGAGGTGATATATTCTTAAAGCCGACAGCTCGTACAGTAAGTCCACTGCCTGCTCACTGTGCCAGAGTGTTGTTGCCGTGGATACACATGTGATGCAGGCTGCACATGGCTCTCATAAAAAAGTCACAACAAATACTAATTATTAACATGACTATAATCCGGATTGGCAAATTGTCTCTGGGCCTTCCGTCCCATGGTTGTTGCAAGGTGGCCGAAAATTAATTTACCATTTTTGGATGCAATGGGTATTGATACTTTAGTTTACACCATAGACTGTAAAAAATAATGGACGTAGCAGCAGTGACATCACCGGTTGATTTAGCATTTAGGTCGTCGTCATCTTGGTCTTTTGCAACCGGATATTTGGACAAGAGGGCGGAGCTGCAGAGACGCGCTAAGCTGCTGTTGTTTCAGTGGTGCTGCGCTAAGCTAACCGCTAAAGGGGGAAAGTTTGCAGATTTTCAATGGCCCTGCCTCTTTAGGAGACTAGCAGCCGTTCTGAGTCTATTGATTCCAATGCGAGAAGTGAACACAGATTACGATCGAGCCCCATAGTCACCACATTAAATAATGGACCCAGTTTTCACAAGAAGCCACATACCTCCTGAACACTCTGACACTAAGTGCTTTTTCAGACAGAGAGATCAGGGAAAATTAACTTTGTTAAAAACGTATTTTTTTAACTTAACGTGTCTCCTGCAGTTGCGTCATTGTTTCACGAGAAAGTGGTCACATGCGTGTGTGAGTAATTGAAGTAATTGAACTGTCGAATGATGCAGGTTGAAAAGCGGCAAACAAGCAAGAAAGCTAATGTTAACCTTCAGCTATATTTGGGAAATTTGAACTTACATACTCCCTCTCTTTTTAACTGCTGTTTGTGAGCTTCTGTAAAGCTGCTAGTTCTCATTATAAAAATGATCAGTGTTGTAACAGTAATGAACCTCTGCAGCGTTGGGTCCTTGAATTTGAGGGAATTGGGCCTGGAAAGTCCTTGAAAAGTCTTGGAATTTGATGTTTAAGGTGTGGGAACATTTCATTAATGCACTGGTTCCCAAACTGGGGGTCCCGACCCCCATTAGGGGTTGCCAAAACTTCACAGGGGGTCGCGAGGCCTTCTTGATATTAAGGGGTGTAAAACAACTTTTTAAAATAATATATAATATATATATAAATCTCAACATTTCTATTGTTATTGAGAATTGTTTTAAAAGTTCCTGCAAGTAAGAGGAAAACTCATCTGTGATGCAATATTCACAGGAAATAATCTGCTCAAAATCGCTCGTTTTACACAAACTTCCTGCAGTTATTGCGTTTACTATTTGGGTTAATTGTACAGTTTATCAATTGTTCTGTACTGTTATTGTTATGAATTGAATATAATATGAAATATCCATAAAATATGTCACGTGACGGGTCGTCAGTTTACTCAATGAGAGAACAGGGGTCCCTGAAGGACAAATGTTGGGATCCACTGCATTAATGAATAATAAGTCATGAACTGAAGTGACTTTGCAGGACACATTTGTTTTCAGTGCTTTGTCTCATTTCTTTGAGTACATGCAGGATCCTCTGGTAATGTCCTACTTAGAATTCACAGAATTTGTTCTCAGTTATTTACGGTTAAATGTGCCGTACCAACAGTCTTTAGAAAACCAACTTCCTGGCTCATTCTCCTTTTAAAGTCACAGTCGGGTAGCTGTAATGAACCCGACTACAGCAGAAATGTGCTGACACGGCTGTGGTGAGGTCGGATTTGCACATCATGATATGAAGAGAATCTGGAAGGATGTAATTGATTTTCTGTCAGCAATATTAAAGGTATGGATTCCCTATTATCCAGCAATTTGTTTACCCAGAAAAACTACTTGATAGTATTAAGTAAAAAGCAAACAAAGCTCCTTATTGCATCTACATTTCTGGCAGTAAAACGGAAAATCCTAATGAACTGGAAAAAAGTAGAAAAATGACTCGTACAATATGAATAAGTAGCTCATAGACTTATTAGCAATAAAGCTAGCAGCTTTCACACGAGGGAATTGTGGACACAAATAAATCCTACATGTATAATAAATAACAAGAGCATGGAAAATAGAGTAAATTAGAAGGGCGCAGACCTCCACCAAGGCATGCCCTGTGTTTCCACTTGAGGGGGCATTCATGTGAATTTCCCCAGTCGGGAACTCATTTTTCTGATTATTCTGACACCACATGAATGCAGCACAAATGCCCTACCTTGCAATGTTAACAAAAGTAAAAAAAATGTATCCGACCGTCCTGTGATTCGAATCCCTTTCTAAATGTAATGGGTTCTTCCTTGGCTCATACTACACCCTTCCACCAAGTTTCATGAAAATCGGGCCCATAGTTTTTCCATTATCCTGCTGACAAACAGACAAAAAACTTGACCTCCTTGTCTGAGGTCATTATTTAATTTGGGAAGAATCTGGACATTTGCCATGTGTGTTTCATTGTTCATGTACTGTGTGTGGAGAATGTTTAGATATGTTTGTATGTTATGTTCTGTTGTGCACAACATGTTTTGTTGTCTGCAAAAACCCAGTTAGATATTGCTGAAACAGGACAAACCCACCTGCTGCTAAAGGCCCTGGTACAATCCCATGCATCAAGTGACATCAAATGTCTTTTTCACTCAGTCATCAACTGTTTATGGACGAGATGAGTTTTTAAAGCAGATATTGGAACTGTTGCTTACAGTCTGCTAATGATAAATGAATTTGGCTGAAATGTTGCAGACAAATTACTTGATTAGCATTTGGTGCACATCCGGATGTGATCAGCACCAGATTTCAATTATCTTTTTCTGTTTGTTTGTTTAGGCCATAACTATGGTGCTGTGTTTATGTGCTGATGAGAAAGTCAGGCGTGCAGGCCTTCCAAGTCATTGGCTGAACAAAAGTGCACTCACATGCTGTTTAGTCAGAGAATCAAACCCAGAGGACAAACGATAAACAAACAAACTGTTGATGGAAGCTGCTGCTTTGGAGAAGCGTTCAGTGTGTTGATGGAGGTTTGTTCTCTGCTGAGTGCCTTCCAGCTTCTTCTCTCTGTTTATCCAGCAACCAACTGCTGAGCGCTGCTCTTTCCCAGCAACACCCTGCTTCATACAGACATTATGCACATTTACACCTGGGCGCTGCCCAGTAAAACCACAGTTTTCTACTTTTAGAAACTGCAGGAATAAGGTGAAAAGCATCTAGCTCATGGTGTTGCTGAAAAAGGGGAAAACATTACCCGTTTTTCTCTCTTGTCCAGATCTTTCTGCCAGTTGAGAGGCTTGAACCCACCAGCCGTTTTCAGAAACCAATCAGGAGTTGCCTCTGATCTAACTGTTTGTATATAAAGTAAAACTGCAGAAATGGCCCTTTAAATAAGCCTGTTCTTCAGAGGAAAACGTAACAGCAGTTGATGTTTTTTCCTGTAATTCGACTCATGAGCATTTACTGAAATATCACCCCTAGCAGTCATTAGTAATTACAACCTATATTAACATTTTATTGTTAGGCGTCTTCCTGCCGCGTTATGGCGCCAAAAAACTGGAAGTAATGTAACAGACTATACACGCTTCGGGCCAATCAAACACAGGACCTTCACCCAGGAGACTGGGTTTCATGTCCCGGTCGAAAATAAAATTAAACAGTGAATTATTTTTATGTGAATGTAACAACCAGAAGTACGCGCTCTACCACGTCATGTGATTTGACGTCTAGCGTCATGTGACGTACGTGCCGCATACGTTCCGCAGCACTTGACACAGATGCATGGAAGTGATGTAATGTCTCAAATATCATGATTTTAACCCAAACCACGACCTTTTTTCTAACTCTACCAAGTTGTTTTGATGCCTAAACATCCTGCAACAATGTCAATTTTCGTCGAAAAACGCTCATATGGGTTGTATTTTCTCCGACCGCTAGGGGCGCTATTTCAGTAAAACACTTGTATGGGTCATATTAGAGAGCAGAAACAACAACACGCCACAGCACGTCAGAAGCGTCTCTCCGCTCTGCTCCGCTAAAAATACGCACCAAATCTATTTTTGACGGAAGCCGTGCTGTTTGTTGTTCTCTTTATACATCCGGGGCTCACGCTCGCAAGCGCTGCAGCGCATGACGCCGTTTGGAGCACTTGTTGCACCAGCCCCTTTCAGAAATCAATCAAACTGCTGTTTGTATATAAAGTAAAACTGCAAGAACGGCCCTTAAACACACACAGGCTTCTGCATGTGCACATGTTGACGTCTGCTGGTCAAAGTCTTTGTGCCAAGTTATTGTTTGAGCAGGTAAAAACAACAGGCCGGCAGTCAATAGCAGGAAACCGAGGCCTGGCCGGCCTCGCAGCACACAGCTTCTCAACAGCGGAAGTGATATTAAACACATAAAGTCATAGAGTTATGTTTCAGCACAATATTTGTCGAGTCAAATTGGCCAGACAAACGCTCTCCTTCATCGCAAAGCCAAGAACGACACAAGCTTCCAAGAACTTTGAAGAGATAAACATCACCGGTTACTTGATGCACAGGACGGTGGAGGGATGCTCTGTTTCTCACACTTTAACAGCCAAGTGATGCTTTTATAGTTATCTCAGGAACAGATGACTAACGGGAATCAAATGCCAAAGAGAGGCTGCATTAGTACCAGTGAGACAGTACCACACATCAGATATGCTACAGTCGTTTATTAACCACACAAGGTGGAAAAATGCTGTTTGTCTTTGCACAACACACTAAAAATTTAATGAAATATAAACCACCATCACCACAGATCAATGGACATCACAGCATGTTGGTGATTTGGGTGATAAACATCATGTTGATTGTTTGTTTGTTTGTCAGCAGGATTACAGCAGAAACACTACGGGCCAGATTTTTATGAAACGTGGTGGAAGAATGTAACAACGGCCAAGAAAGAACTCATTAAGTTTTGGAGCAGATCTGAATCACAGGGCGGATACTCAAATAAAAATAATTAATTTCTGAGGCTCTCAAGTTTTTGGGAACAAGCACTGCAACATGCTCAGATGTTGCCACGACTGTAAACCTGCAGAATGTTGAATTTGTTTTTTCGCTAACAAGAGTAAAAGTTAAGTTTGATTAATATGAAATGATAAAACAGTTCATACAAGCCTAACAATGAGTACCACGTTAGAGGGGATTTTCACCAGGTACTTGAGTTAGAGGTATTAACTCTGTTTTGGAAGATAATGAATCAAGAATACGTTTTTTTCCAACAAGTTGATATAAATGTGGTAATGTCCTCTGGCACCGTGTCACAGAGTCTCTGCTTTCTGAGCGTTTTTTATCGTGATCCATGATCAAATCCATCGTTGTCTCTCCCCTCATAATGACGTCAGAGTTATATAATCAGTTTGGTGTGCATATATATACTGAGCTCTTTGTCTTTTTCAGTCATATAAAACTTCTTAGGGAGCAATAATTCACTGTGCAGACACTTATTATATTATCCAGTTAGATATTATCTAATCTTTTGCAGTCCTGCGATTGTCCTGCTTGAATTTTCCTGGTGGATTTTTATTAAGTACTTTGGTTGTGGCAGCTCTGAGATCAGGAAGGCCCCTCTCTACTTCCCGTTGTCGGGCAGATCTCTGTTTTCTCCACAATGACACCAGCAGGGAGGAAGCTGTAAACGAGAAATTGATGAGAGAGCTGCATTATGAGCGTGATGTTCGCCATCTTGCTAATTGTCCTTTCATCATGTCGGGGAGGCGATGATTACACACACACACACTGTAAATGTGTGTGTGTGTGACTCTCAGCACTTCAGCTGGCTTTAAGGAGGCCCTGCCCCGACTCCCGGAAGACTTTACGTTTGTGTTTTGGCTACGAGGCCTGATTGAAACTCTGCGATCGTTCCAGCTTCACATTGTTTATGTGCTTGTGCTACTATGTATGCGCCCCCGTGTTTAGGCTGAGGTGAAAGATTTCTTTATTTTCCTTCAGGCCTTGCCACAGTAGTCCTGAATACCTTCATGGCTGTTAAATCCGACGGGTGTAAAAACCGAACGTCAGTCAGTGAAGTGTGAAGCAGAGCTCTCTCGATACGTCGACATTCTTTATTTGGGCGTTGGCGTCTCAAGCTGAGCGGATAGGAAACTCCACTAAAATCCAATCTAATCTACATTTTCATAAAAGAAATCCATATCCCCGCTCCCACACATTGATGGACTGTAAGTCACCAGGTGCTGCGGCGCTATAACAGCCGTGAAATGAGTCCTTTGCTGCAGAGGTTTTGGAAGGACCGGTCTGACGGTCATGCAATAGTCTTGATGGCGAAGGGAAATACACCGCATGATTTTATTCTTGGATTTCATCCTGATCGCTACCACAAGCGCTAATTAAATGGTTATCTGAGTGCCCCGTTTCATTTTAATTCCATCATTTCCATTTGATTTGGAACACATGGCCGAGGTATTTGTTCTCTTTCCGTCCCAGTGAGAAGAATGTGAGCAGCAGGACTTCTCCGGAGCTCAGTGTAGAAGTCAGTATTTACACCTTCTAATTGAAAAAGGTGTATTTTCTTTGGGAAAGTGCGTCTGTCACCAAATACGCCGGGCTGTTAACACGTTAGACGTTTATGAGACACGAATAAATAGAGTGTAATGTACCTGCGTCTGACAGAGGACGTAGTTAATGACATCTAGCTGCTGCTGCTGCTGCTGCTGCTGCTCGCATCGAAACGTCTTTGAAACTTCTGCGGACAAAAGACAAAAAAAAAAAAAAGAGACCTGAACCAAATTGACAAATTGCCTTTTTATTGGCCCCGTCTTGGTGAATCCAGTGTTGTGTAACTCTCCTGTGGTAAACTCTACATGTGAGCACAGGTCAGAGGCAGACTCATCCCTCTCAGTCTGTCTCACTTCATAAATCCTTCAGTTTTGTGGTGTAGCTCTGCGAATACAATAATATGTTGAGAGAGAGCGGTGCCAAGTGGTTTACGGCCGTCTGTCGTCAGTGATTTCACAGGCCAGATGGTGACAGGTGACAGTGAAACATGCAAGAGAGATTCTCCTTTTTCTTGAAAACAACAAGACATTAGCATGCAGCCACAAACAGTTAAACATTAAATACATGTGTCCTTTTGAAATTAGTAATCACATGAAGGCATTTTGAAAAATATATAAACAAATAATCATTTTTTGAAATAATTGAAGAAAATATAAACATATCATTATTATTGAATATTATCTAATCAGTTTTTTCAAAACAGATGTGATGTTCCCAAACCTTTGGGCCCGTCACAAACCCTCTACGTCTTTTAACCCTTTGAGACCCGAGACTAACCATATTGATGTCATATGAAACTAGAAGATTTAGTCTTTAGATTAAGACTGAGTCTTTAGATTTAGTCTCAAGACTCTTAGTCTTGTTTAGTTATTGTGTGAGGTAAGATGTTTTGGGGGTAAAATCAGCCCATAAAAGAATAAAATAAAGCATAACAGCATAAGAAGTGGACGTTGCCACTGTGACGGCACCCGCTGGTTTGTGGACTACCGTTTTTACGGCATTCTGGCCGTCACCATCTTGTTTTTCTGGAGCCAGAAGTGGCCATATTTGGACTACGTTATTAGCCAGCTCTACCTAGTTTGGTTAGCAAGGTGCAAAAATGAACAGCCGACTTTTTAGGCGATGAAAATGTTACAATTACCTTTCAGAAACTGAAAAGACACTGTGAAAAGATCTAAGATGAAAACACAGATAATAGCAGCGATAGTAACGACTTGTCAATCACGAGGTAGCCACGAACTAAAGCTACCCTGCTTTAATCTTTATTTTAATCTAAATGGAACCATAATTTACAAAGTGAACTGTTTTGAAGCTAGTGATTGAGACCGTAAACTCATTAGGAAAATGTTTACTGATGTAATAAATCAAGTGAGAAGTAGACTCATTTTCTCATTGACTTCTGTACAATCTGACTTAAATCCTCACTGTTTTAAAGCACTTCTGCAGAGGCTCCACGTGTCAGGCCTGAAGTTTGCAGCTTGATTACAGACTGCGTATCTGTAAGTTAGTTTGCTTGGTTAGCCTAAAATCACGTCACTCTACTTTCTGTGCCTTTGTAGGGCAGAGAAGATGTGGATTTCTTTTGTTTTTGTTTCATTTCATTTGACATATGGCATTCCTTAAGTAGGATGTTGAGTGAGCTGCAGTCGCTGGGTGATACAGGGGAAAAGAATGACGTGTGAATGCCGCTTGTATCCTAACAGAGGAGAGAAACCAAAGGCAACACAGACTATTTTCCAGTGGCTCAACTCAACCTTCTAATTAACCAGACATCGAATATCCCAAGAAGTTCATCAATCAAAGACGTCAAAAACCTGAGAAAAGTCAAGTCCGTCCAAATCAAACACGGCCGAGGAATCTCCGTCAAACGGTTCATCCAGAGAGTAACTGGAACCCGAGGTGTTGTGATCATGTGGTCGTGTGTGTGTGTCTGTGTGTGTTCAATCATCCGACACTTCAGCACAGCTACCCGTCTTATGAACATAAAGACGTGGAAAAAACTGCAGATTATGTAAAGCCTCCAGTCGCAGTAACAAGTGAAGAATTGTGAAATGTCTGCTGACAAATCTGACATGTTGTTTATATTCATGTTTACTGTAGCAGGAATATTTCAGCTCATTATTGTAACATGAGACGGTTTTTTTCCTTCTGCCAACCCACTGATACTCTCATGCGATGTCTTATAAGCGACGGTTTTACAAACGATTGGTTTTTTATTCTTCCTGGCTCGTGGGGAGACAGAGTGGGTTAGAACAAAGGCAGAGGGGGAACTCCCCTCCCCACAGGCACGCCAAATTCAAATCAGAATCACACTGATAATTACCTTTCTATGACCTTGCAATCATTAAAAATGACAGTGATGGATTGCTACCAATAAACAAAATCACACAACCACAAAATACTTTATTTGAATAAAGAGAAAATCCTCACCAGTAGCTGTTTTAAAAACACACACTCATGCATTTACAACATCCTGCATCTATTCCCACAAGCTTTAATACGGCAGACAAAACTCTGTAAAACAGATCAGATTTCTGTAAGATTAATAGCTTAGTAATGATATCCTGTCAAGGCAAATCCTAATGGAGGATATTTTCACTTTCATGATATATTGTATATTTCCCCTGGAATACACACAGCAGAAAATCCTGGTGTCATCTCGCGAAGATTATAAGAATCAATAGGATCAGTTACACACAGTACTGTACATGACGGATTCCCAAATGTATTAAAGATAAATGTCTTGTACTACACTGAATATTTCTGATACCATACAAACACAACGTGCGGTAAAATGTCATCATCTGTGCACTTGTTGGATGGTTGTAATTTAGCAAAGTTACTCAATCGCTGAACTTCGCTGCAGAACTTCAAATAATTTTTAATGACATTTTATGTATTCTTAACAATTATCAGAATTACAATCATCTTTATTGCCATATTTAGTTTTCACGTACAAGGAATTTGTCTTGATGTAATGGTGCATAACAAAAAACAACACAAAAGGTATATACACAAGTGAAAAGAAAAAGAAAAAAAAACAAAAAAGAAAAGAAAAAACACTGAGCCTATTCCACATTGATGCTGTGTATTGATTGATTGATTTTTATTTTGGGTAAAGTAAACAAAAGACATAAAAACATCCCTGGATGCT
>JAOVVB010019599.1:0-11572 GCA_028570985.1 Heterobranchus longifilis | reverse complement strand
TAACAGCGGCTCTGTTTTGTTCAAGCATCCCAGTAAGCCATGACAGTGTGACATTAGTCTTGAATTGCCAGACCTATTTCCTGTGGAGATAGGTCTGGCTGCACCGCTTATCATTCTGCTATAGGGGTAAACAAAAAACACTCTGGCGTGTTTGTATTTCTTTAAACCAATCACGATCGTCTTGGGTGGCGCTAAGCTCCGGGTGCAGCGACGATGCCCTTGAGACATAGATAGCAGAGATAGCAGAAGGGGAGGAGGATGCTGCGTGAGAGCAGAGGCAGGTTTTATACCCACTCTGTACATCTGCTGAGACAGACTCATCATGTCTAGATGGTAACCCTAGATTTGCAAAAATATAGAATTAAATAGAAGCTGGGTCTTGAATAGTCTTGTGTAGCCAGACCGATCTCCATAGCGATGTGTCTGGATTCAGTAGCTGTCACTCCAGTATAGGGGAAAAAAACTCCCTGGCCTGTTTGTATTTCTTTAATCCAATCACAATCATCTTGAGCAACGCTGCAGCGATCAGACTTTGAGAACCACGTGAAGCAGAGGAGGGACTTCCTGTCCACCGGGGTTTCCTCCCGGAGCGGAAGTAAGACTTTATACCAGCACTGTTTACATAGTAAGCAAGACAAGGTCTCAGATAATGGCCCGGGGGTGTGGTCTACACAAACAGATAAAGGTCTACCTGGGTGGATAAACTCCCGGTCATATTTGCTTTTAATTTAATAAATTCGACAATATAATCCTGCTATTTTTATTGTTGTGGATAACTCATCTAAAGTGTTATTGTCCAAACAAACAGGGAATTAGAACTAAAGGCCTGCCTTCTAATACAAACCTGCTTCAAATAAAGACCTGGTACCCTCTGCAGTAGAAGTAAATAAAAAAAGGCCCGGTCACAATACGGTATAATAACTCCTGCGAGACTCATTTCCCAACGACCTGTACTAACCATAATCAAAGTTAATACATAACCTTACTCATCTCCTGAGACTTCAGCAGACTACTGTGACAGTGACCAGGTTTTTCTCGCCACTGTCGCCGTATGAAACGTGCTCTTGGGCGATGTTGGGACTTTGAAAGTCTATCATTTAGTCTCCTGTGAAAAAAAAGCCCTATTGCAAATATGAACTCCTAATTAGGTTCCTTAAATAAATAATGGTTTAATTAATATGCATGAAAACTTTCCACAAGTTCCCTCCTCATTAAATTACAAATGTTCTGCAAACGTGAGAGATCAAAGCGTGCTAAAGCTACTGCAGCCCTGTGTCAGCTTACACTAAATCTTCTTGTAATCCTCAAAGATATCACCTCCTGTTATGCAGACAGTGAGATGTGGTCACGTGATGTGAGCTTAATATAAAAGACTTCGTTATGACAAGCTGTGTCCATGAAGACCTACCGAATTAGGACTAGTCCATAATTAATTTGTGTATCGAGTTTCGGTGGACTAATATCACATTACACTCATTTGGCTTCTGTCAAAAGCAACTTCAATATCAATATCAAGGACTTTATTATTATATTGTATTATTCTTTTATTCAGAGCAAATTCTTAATCAAAACTACCAAAGCTTTTGTTTGAGAGTTTTGTTATTGCATTGAGCATTACTTTGTTTATTTTATCTGTGATTTGTTAACATTTTTCCTTCAAACCATACTACCACATAAATCATTTTTTCATACCCTCTTGATCGTTAACATTGTGAAACGGTCGCAGTTTGGGTATATTTAGACAGAAAAACTATATGTTTAGGCAACAAAACCACTTGGTAGTGTTAGAAAAAGATTGTAGTTTGGGTTAAAACACACAGTACATTTGTTACTTCACTTCCGTGCTTATGTGCATGACGTAAATATGCACGTGATGCAGGAAATTGCAGAAGAAATTCTTCAAGAATATTACATGGTGTGATGAATCAAATGTACTTGGTGCAGCATGGAGAGAAGGCCGACACAGCGTTCTCTGAAACACGTGATGTAGAAGTTAAAACACTGGTCTCCTGGGTCAAAGTCCTGTGATTTTTTTTACCCATCCACCACCTGCACTAAACAGTCTTTCTCACCCTTAATAATATTACGTTACTTGACTTCCTGCTTTGCTCCCGTCATAATTACTACGGCCACTAGAGGGAACCGCCTAACAATAAAACACAAATGGTTCGTAATTGCTGCTCGTACAAAGAAAAGTGGTGTCGACAGTCTCATTTTTCCATATTATTATGTATATCGTTTTTGCTCAGCCCGGCCGTCAACGGCAATCCACACCGACGGTGGTGTTTATGGTCGTTAGGGTGAAATTGCAGGCCTAATGGATTTCATTTGTTGGGTATCTTGTTTTTGAATCAGCCTCATGAATCAATCAGCATCCTTCCTGTCACCAAACCTGCGCTGACTCAAGTCACCAAGAAAAATCAATTAGCTTCCAGCCAGGAGCAGAAGAAAGAAAAGAAAAAGCCTTTTTCTTATTGTAAATATGTCAGTGGCAAACTGATTCATGAATTGCATTTTTTTTTTTTTCAAACCGCACACAGAGGCGTGTCCAAGTGTCCAAATGAAATCATTCAATTGCAGGTCTGAAGAACATATATTATTTAAAAAAAAAAACTGGAACAAACTAAAAATGTTCTTCACAACAAGCAGCGATGAAATGTCATCAGCATTCGCTTGGAATCATCTGCAAGTGTGAAAAATGTGTAATAGCAGCCAAAAAAGCAGAGCTAATCTAAAATGATGGAAATAACACATTTATTTCTGCGTACTGATGCAAATAAGAATGCCTCTCTGTGTAGTTTGAGGTGTGAAATATTCATTTCCCTGGCAGGCTAGACAATGTCGTAGTAAAGCAGATTAACATATAAAAGGAATTATTTCCTCCTACTTTCTACTTGACATCCTGATTGGCTGCTTCTGAGTGAGCATTTAATTAGAATTATGCAAATCAAGGGCAAAGGATAGCCATGTTTAAAAAAAAAAAAAAATGGTATTGTCTGCCAAGTCACAAATGCCATGTATGTGATGCGTGCACATGCTTGTATCTGCATGTGTGCAAGTTTCCCCCACACGCTCCAAAATATAGAAGTTGCCATTAAAAAGTCAGAACCTTCTGTAATGGATAAATGTTTTCTAATTTCCTGTTTTCATTTCTAGACTGGCATTAAAGCCGTTCTCGAGTCACTGCTCTCTATATGATCTGTCACCGGGAGATGTCAGAGCAATTACACACGGGTGTGATCATTAGTCTCCATCAGCGTGATGGGGGTGGACAGGGACACGCAAGCTAAGTGACTGTTTACTTGGTGTCAACCGGGGGACACGACTCTCAGCCTTGGTTGCTCCTGACACTCTCCGTAAATTACGTCTCCCGCACCGCACGCTGCGATGCATTCAAAGGACACATTTAAAGTCACGGTGACCCGCCTTCTGGAGCGTAAACAGACGTAGAATGACTGATTAAGACCCACCCTGACCCCCTTTTTCAATAGTGTGATGCACATGAAACGGCTTATTAACGAGAGGGATTACTGTAAAGCTCCGCACATCACGCAGCGAGCAATCAGTGTTTTATACATGTGGAGACCCAACTTTGAGTCGACACTTTGAAACATGAAACGAGGACTTAAGTCGCTAATGACTGAAGAGATTTGCTCTTTTGCACGGCTAAAATTACGGAAATTTAAAGAGCATGCATGTGAGTTATTTGTCTGTGTGTCATTCAGCCGATTGTTTATTGAATTAAACAGCTTCCTGCAAAATCTATGATCTGACCGCTCTTTAGTGATGCTTGAAAGTAGGTCATGACATGGCACATACATGAAACAGATTAGTGGTATTAACTCCGGCAGTGTAGTCTTATTTCTCTGACTTGACCGACAAATTGAGTGAAGTTTACTACAGTTTTTCCTCTAACGTAACATTCATTTGGCCACAGCACGTAAGTAACAGTTCAAATCAGGTAGAATTTATTTTATTTTACAGAAAATCCATCTTCTCATTTGATGTAGCCTATTAAAAGAAGAAGCAGAAAGTGAAAGAGTGCCGCTACGATCAGTGCGTGCGTGCGTGCGTGCGTGCGTGCATGCAGCACCTGGAAGAGCAGTTACAAAACAGCAGTTAAATGGTCTTTTAAGCACCTTTTGTAACATTTTATAGAGGATTTTTTTGCCAGGTGGGAAAAGTTGTCCCATAATTTGGCACCCCCTAAATCTTATTAAAAATTTAAATTTAGGAGGATAAAGATCTGAAGATTAATGAGTTGATGGTAAGAATGAACCTGTGAATTGACTTTAAAGTTGCTCAGGAATATTCCCGTCCCTAATTAAACAACTTCCTGCAAAATATATGATCTTTAATGCTCCTTAATGATGCTTGAAATTAGGTCATGACATGGCACATGCATGAAACAGATGAGTGTTATTAACTCTGGCACTGAGAGAGTAGCCCATGTTAACGTTCAGTGATGCTTCCACACGGCAGCCGCAGCCGGAGCAACAGGAACATCCCCCGCCCCTTTGTAATAGAAATGATCGCTCCAGAGTCCCCGTTGATGCAGCCGCGGCCATGTGGTGTATAAATCCATTAAAAATCTATCCTGACCTTTCTCCATTATTCATAATCTGGCTGAACTCCGCAGTAAACCTTAGGAGGTTGTCAGGGTAACGCTCACGGATGAAGACTCCCTCCGTGCATGAAGTGGATTCATACTTTTATCTGCTGGTATCTGCTGGTCTGATGCAATTTTCCTCCAGGATAAGATAATGCTCTCAAACTTGTGATAACAGCTGAATCTGTGCCGAGGGTGCGGCCACGTTGAACATATAAATAGATAGAATAGAAGAAAATACAGTAGAATCTAATACGATGATACTTTTTGTGTCAATACAAGGCAGTGATATCTCCCGGCACGGCAGCTTCTCCCACCCACATCAACATCATCCTGTTTCCTCTCGGCTGTTTTGTCATTAGCGTTCCAGCGTGTGCCGTCCTGCACCACTATCACCACCAGCACAACCATCATCCTGCTCACTGTGCCACACAGATAACAGACGTTTGTTTTTCTTGGATGCAGGTAGAAGCGCAGCATGTTGCTGTGATTCGGACTAACGTTGTCCTTAACTAGAATTGGCTCCATCAGTGCAGATTGGATTGACTGCATGGCAGGTGACCGTGCCCGCTGGGCTTTAGTTGTTTCACCTAATCCACCCAGGGCCGACGGAAACCTTGTGTTTCTGTTCACGTGGATAAAAAAAACAAAAAACATCCGGATTGTATTTAATGCTGCACTAAGCAAGGGTTTTATGCAAAAATGCATTTCACCAGCATCCTCCTGTGCATTCACACTGTTTGTCCCACGAAACTGGAACTGATGAATAAAAACTGAACACCCACAAAACTAAACAAAGACTAATCTCTATTAGCCCTGTGACATTATGCTGTAAGTGATCACACACAGGTTCACTGTTCTTTGTGCAGCATCGCATCTGATGATTTAAGCTTTTATTTCAAGGCCATATATTGTAAAAACAGAGATTTCCATGTCTTTTGTTTTTTATTATAAAGCAGGTTTAAGTTCTATATAAATACCGTGAAAGTATAAAAAATGCACACAGCCTGAAAAATCTAAATGATCATGCTCAAAAGCAATAGGTTACATTTACACACACAGGCTACATATAGATATCAATAAGTTACAGACAACATAAAACCTTAGCTCAAATTAGTCACGAGATTTGAATCAAACAAAAAAAACGCAAATACAATTGTTCACATAAGAGATCACATCCTATAGGAACAACCTTAAGTGGCATTTTTTCTTTCTTTCTTTTTTTAAATAGCAAAAAAAAAAAAGCAAATCAAAATTCCCTGAGGCCCAATTTGATTTGTTTTGTCTTCCCAATAGTCAAAAACCTAAAAAAGTTCATTTTTACAAAAGACAAATATTGCTAAACTTCCTCGACATTTTAAACCTTTTAAGCCTCGAGTGGCCCTGATTAATTTCAACATCAACTTGGTATTAATATCTAACCAATTATCAATCACTAAAATAAAAAGTAGTGAATCTTTACAGCTGAGAAGCTGAAACTTTGACGAACATTTGGCATTATTGCTTAAAAATAATTTAATTGATTATCAAAATTGTTACCGACTATTTTTCTGTGAATTAACTTCATTATACTGCATATTTTCATGCACATATTTTCCCCGTCCTTTGTTCTTGCATCACAGTCTGCAGCTGTGGACGTTGTGTGCATTAAGACAAACAATCAAACCAGATTACAGAAGATCCAGAAGGATTGTTCCTCTCTCATCTCATCTCTGACTGCAGATTAAGCATCTATAGACTATTGTTTGTGAAAATGATTGATTTACAATTCATATTTTCCACAAAACACAAGTCCCTCCATAAATTCAAAGGCAGTTTCCTTAATGGATATACTTCTTCACAGCTTATTTCACCACCATGCAACATGATTTCTCTCCTTTTTTTTTAACGGCACGCTATGCAACACACCCACCCCCCCCCCCACCCCCTCACTGCTGGAGCTTGACAGGCCATATGGGGGGAGCAGACACCTCCTCACTTTCGCTCGAGGAAAAGAGGAGAATATGTAAGTGTGTGTCTGAGTGAGAGAAAGGCAAAGTGGGGTATGTGACAGGAGAGGGGTGCGAGAGAAAAATGACACTGATAAAAACAGATAACAGAGTGACAGAGGGAGCAAAGTGAGAAATAAAGGAGGCGATGACAGAGACAATAAAGCAGGGAGCAAATGGCAGACAGAGAGCGAGTGATGGAGATCCAGGGGCAGATGGAGAAGCTCGTTCCCTCTCCTGGTAGCAGGTGGCAGAGACGGAGAGAGAGGCACGCAGGGGGGCAGCAAACACAATGGGATATCGGGTGATGCATCAATCAATACATCGCTGATGGAAGCATAAACAACAATTTTTCATTCATCTTCCTATTACCCTCTGACACCTTCTCTAAAGCAGCACAAAAGGCAGCTCAGTCCCCCAGGTCTTCATGGATTATTTTCTGCTGCTCTACAGTAAAGTGAAACATGTCCAGATTCATGCATTAAAAAAGAGCTATTAATATCAAATGAGAAAAGTTCTAATATTAAACACATTTTATCTTGGCCGCTATAACCTCCGATGCCTTTAGGGGAGTTTGTTGATTAATAAAATTAATGAACTCGGTGACAGGGTGAGCTAGTGCGGAGAGAAAGCATCCTCTAAAAACGATAAATTAAAAAAGAAAAGCTTGAAGGTCACTGGTCAGATGGCAGCAAAAGCCAGTAAATGCCCACCAGCTTCGACTTCCAACATTAAACGATAGTCATGACCACCACCCCCCCTCCCCGAGAGCGGAGACACACCAGCCCGACACCAAAGAAATAGTGGTGACACAACACATCGCAAAGACTACAGCCACCGGCCAACGTTCTGTGCCTAAATGAGAGGTAATAACTTGCAGGTGGCGGCATTTTAATCACACTGATCAGCTGCTCTTCAGTTGCTTTATTCCAGATCGTCATGTCGTTGCGAAAATATTTAATATTCAGCCGTCCTCGGCGCTGTAACAAGCTAACAAATGTTAGCGGATGGCTAGCTAGCTTGCTGATTCCACCAAGCTATAATGCTACACTGGTTACAAAATGAAAATGAGCCGAACAAAGTTGTCACTCACCTGGTGATAGCAATGTGCTTTCCTACTCTGTGACAAGAGTGTGTGGATGAAACATAAAGTTGTCAAATTTTACTCATTTAGCAGCTGGCTAGCTAGCTTGCTACGGGGCTCAGTTCTCAGTCCAGCACCAGAGAGACAGTGAAGTCTACGGTCTTTAAATCAAGTTTTATAGACACAATGCGTAAAAATAGATATTTGAATAGTTTGAACGTCATTTTTGGACAGTTTTGGCGCCCTATCCTGTATAGGAATTCAGATGAAGGTGAAAAATGACGAGCCTTCTGTGTGCCGTCTTGACTTTAGTTGTTTGTTTACTTTCCTCACTTCTGTTTCTCTTCTCGTGCACTGAAGCTAAACAGCCAATCAGACTGATTCCTCTCACCGACTTGCTCCGCCGCCGATTCAACATGCTGAATCGGCCGAAAAGCATCCGACTCAGGCCGACTAGTGCCAACGGTGCAGGACACACCGCAAAAACTCGGGCGACAGACGCTCACCGTCGGCTTGGTGTGTCCCGGCTCTTACTAGTTTCAGTCCAAAAGATTCTTTCTGCTACTGCATCCCCTTCTGTGGGAGCCTTCGTGTCTCCAGTGTGTGTGTGTGTGTGTGTGTGTGTGTTAGTGTTTTAACAAAGCCGCTCCTGTAACTGGATCGTGCATCATCAAACAAAGTGCTGTGATTGCACACTGATCACAACAAGGATTTCATTGATTTCCCTTTTAGTTCAAAGTGACAACCTCTCTGCGTCTTTCCCATGCACCTTCAGAAACTGATTGTCTTCTTTATGGTCACATGACAACACGAGGAGAGAGAGAGAGAGCGGGAGGATGTGAGAGGGAGCGGGGGAAAAGGGGAAAAGGTGCATGAACAGATGAAGTTGGGGTTTTACAGCTGGAGTTGGGGAAAGTCTTGAGTGGAAGAGGTCAGGCCGAGGGGAAGAAGAGATGTGGAGATAGGTCAAAGGTCAGCTGGCCCTTGCTATCTGAGAAAGATGAAGAATAGCTGCCTTGTGAAGAGGGAACATGCCCAGTGGGAAGGGGGGTATGACAAAACAGGAGAAGAGGCGTGTCTTGGGAAACATGAACACTCAAAATTAATTACACCATGGATGGTTTATGGGACAATGGGCCCCTGGGCGCAGATATGTAAGAGGTTCCCATCCTGTCTAGGAACAAGACACCCAAACTCAAAGAGTCTAGTCATTTTGCATCCCTTTGTAGTTGTTTTGCATCTCCGTGATTGTTTTGCATCTACTTTCAGGCGTCTCTTTGTGGTCGTTTTGCATCTCTGTCGTCATTTTGTTTCTCTTTGTAGTCATGTTGGGTTTGTAGTTTGTATGTTTCTGGTCATTCAGCATCTCTTTGTGGTTGTTATGCCTCTGTAGTTATTTTGTATCTTTTTGTGGCAGTTTTGCATCTATTTTAGTCTTTTTGTTTGTTTTTGTGGTTGTTTTGTGTCTCTTTGTGGTCATTTTGGGTCGCTTGTAGTCGTTATATATAACCTGCGTTTTTGATTGTTATGTGTCTATTTTTAGTCATTTAACGTCTCATTGTGGTCGTTTTGCATCTCTTTAGTCATTTTGTGTCTTTGTAGTCATGTTGGGTTTGTAGTTTGTATGTTTGTGGTCATTCAGCGTCTCTTTGTGGTCATTTTGTGCTCGCCTCTAGTTATTTTGCATCTTTTTGTTCTAGTTTTGCATCTATTTTAGTCATTTTTTGTGTCTTTGTAGTTGTTTTGTGTGTCTTTGTAGTCATTGTGGGTCACTTGTCGTTACGTGTAACCTACGTTTTCTATCATTTTGTCTATTTTCAGCTATTTAATCTCTCTTTGTGGTTGTTTTGCATCTCTGCAGTCATTTTGGGTTTGTAGATGCTGTGCATGTTTCTGATCATTTAGCATGTTTTTGTGGTCATTTTGTGGTTGTTTTGTGTCTGTAGTTATTTTGCATATTTTTGTTGAAGTTTTGCATCGATTTTAGTCATTTTGTGTCTTTGTAGTCGTTTTGTGTCTCTTTGTGGTCATTTTGGGTCGCTTGCCGTCGTTATGTATAACCTACGTTTTTGATCGTTATTCGACTATTTGCAGTCATTTAACGTCTCTTTGTGGCCATTTTCCATCTCTGTAGTCATGTTGTGTCTTTGTAGTAATGTTGAGTTTGTAGTTTGTATGTTTGTGGTCATTTATCGACTCTTTGTGGTCATTTTCTGGTTGTTTTGCATCTCTGTAGTTATTTTGCATCTATTTTTGTCATTTTGCATGTCTTAGTAGTCGTTTTGTGTCTCTTTGTGGTCATTTTGGGTAATTTGTAGTCGTTATATATAGCCTACGTTTTTTGATCATTTTGTGTCAAGGCCCCTGAGCCCTTGGGCCCCTGGGTCTGTGCCCGGTAGGCTCGTTCCATCCGTGACTTCCACACTGATTGAGTCAGTGATTGTCACATATACACACACACACATGCAGTCACAGATGGAGACATGTGGTGGTCACCATGGTGCGTCTTGTTAAAATGTCCACCCATGCATATGGTGTCCCATATGAGAGACGGCAGCGGGCTAACTAATGATTAACCCAGTTGACTGGAGAGGTCTCGTTTAGTCTTCTGGCTCCGTCAGGACAAACAATAGCCTCTGATTGGTGGGGGCGATCGTGTAGTGCTGTCCCGTGTGTATGTTTTTCATTGACTTCATTCAGACAGGAGGAAATCACTGCGACACAGAGGGGGGGCCAGACTCGTGCTCGTCTGTCTCGTCTGTTAATATCTGTCAGCCTGCCATTCTGTCTGTCTCTCACATGGGTCTGTCAGTGTTGATGTCTGTCGGTCTCTTTCTTTTTTCCACCTAATTTACGTGATCAGGGTGTTTTCTGATCAACTCCAAAAAAATGTGTATTTTTGTTAACTTTCAATGGTAGTAATTACACCCAGTGGTGTCACTTTCTGAGACCCATTGTCCAAGATGCCTTTGGGGTTTTCTTGTAAACAAAACAAAATTATGTTTGAATTGTTTGACTCCTTGAGGTCCAACAAATGTGTTTCCTTCCTCATAAACTTTTGTGTTTCTTGCCGCATTACCACCACCTGTGTGTAGTTTAATTATTTATTGTCACATACATGTGATCATCTCCGCATTTTTACCCGTCGCCCGGAGGAAACCCACGCAACCATAGGGAGATCATACACCGAAAAGCCCCAATTGTACCGGGGATTGAACCACTGTGTGTCAGGAATTTGTATTGTGTCACCCACATATATTTGCTACAGGGTACCTTTTTTTAAAGGGCAAGAAGTGGAAAGTTGTTGGCCGGTCCACCACTTTTGTCCAGACTGAAATATCTCAAAAAGTATTGGATGTTTTTCCATGGAATTTAGTACAGATATACCTGGTGCCCAGAGGATTCATCTTACTTTCTTCCTCAGATCTGTGGCATCGAGCACCACCAATAAGTCACATTTTTCATTTGTCCAGTGAAATATCTCAGCATCTAGCCTACCAGATGGATTGGCACAGGCATTCATGCAGGACCGGCCCTTGGCATAGGCCGTATAGACCACTGGTTCCCAACCTGGGGGTCCCGACCCCTACTAGGGGTCGCCAAAGCTTCACGGGAGGTCACGAGGCCTTCTTGATTTTAAGGGGTGTCAGACAACTTTTAAAAAAAAATTAAAAAAATACAGCATTTCATTAATTTCTCTGAGGAAAACTAAATGAAATTCTAATTTTTAAAGTTTGGATTATTATTTAAGATATAAACTTAAAAGACTCAGGGAGAAGAAAACATTGAATTTGTCAAAAAAACCCAAGCCTATTAAGTATTGATCATTGGAAAAAAAAAAGAATATTTGTTGTATTCAATGTTTCTAAAATAACAGAAAAACTCATCTCT
>JAOVVB010019583.1:0-16213 GCA_028570985.1 Heterobranchus longifilis | reverse complement strand
TGTAGCGTCTAACTGAATCTCTGTGGTTTGAAGTCTCCTGCGTCGCTGCTTTTTCTTTCAGATATCTGCTCTTTTTACTGTTTCAGTTTCGTTTTCTGCTGTAGTCGTTGTGTTAAGTGTTCTGAGGAAGAGCCAACATTTCCTGATGTTGTTGCTTCATAATAAACACTTTTAAATAACAAAATAACGGGGCACTTTAATTGTGAAGAATTTATAGAAAATACAATGTTTTCTACCGCTCCTTTGACGGCTGCTAAATAACAGCAGACGGGGGTGTTTTCTACGCAGAGCAGAGACATCACGGGCAGTACAGTACTCTCAGTGGTTTCTGTGACATGAAGAATACGTTTTAATATACTGTTTAAAAATACAAGCATGGACAAAATACACAGCCGTAACCCTGAAAAGCCACGCCACTGAAGATGCAGCCCTTTGTAGCAGGTAGCCCCTTGCACACTCAGCCGACTGAGGGGTCTCCGACCGATGATTCGAATCTCCGACTTTCAGGGGGCAGCCCTACTATTTTGCCTCAATTCTCTTATTATCCCAGTTAGTGATTAAGGCTGACAGGTTTATTTACATGTAACATTTTTTCCTGTTAAAGAATGGTGCCTCACTTCCCCCTCTCCGATCCATCACGCTGAGGGGAGACGGCCCTTCTATACTGCACATACAGAATAAACATGTACAATAGATGCAAATTTAAATCTAATTAAGTTTTGTAACCAGATGTGTAATCTACTCTCTGAACTGTTCTCTGTGACCCACATCATTTGTAGATGCAGTCATATCATGCACACGCTAAGTGCAAAGTGAGACATATCGGCCACATGTCTGCATTTCCATGCGCGCACACCCCCACAGGCCGCCGGCCCCTCCCTCCTTCCTCCTCTCTGATGTGTTTTTCATGTTAACACTTTGCAGTGCCTTAGGTACATCGTGCGGCTTCCCGCCATACACAGCCCTACCAAGCCCATTTAGAATGTTTTTATGGGATAACATCGTTTTTATTTTTCAATTAAATTTTTATACTTTTGTGTTTTTCCCCCTTTCTTCTTTTAAGGGTTGCTATTTTTCCTCATACGGTTTCCTTATGTGCTGTTTTCTCTGCTCTCTTTGTCTCGAAAAAATTGCTGGTTGCCAATTCTGTTTTGGTCCCAAACTGAAAGCTGAAAACCTGAAAGCTTATAACTGCCAAAAGAAGACGGAAATGACAGAATTAATCAATACAACATTTAAAAACTATTGATTGTATCTATTGTAAAAAACAACAAAAAATGAATTGTATTAGACATTTCACAGCACTAACATTATTCTAAAAAACAAAATCAAATGTAAGCTGTTAAACGGAGTTTAACGCATTACTATGGGCTTCACTGTCATTATTAAGCTAAATAAATAATACAGTTGAGTTCCAGTGGTAGTTGTATTATATCAGTTATCATATCACAGGAGGAAAGTAACTTAGTACATTTACCAAGTACAATTCTGAGGTACTGTTGGTTTACTTGAGTGATTCTAGTCAGAGAATTAACTACATTTTTATATAGAACTACATTTATCTGCAGCTGAAGTTACTTTGGTAAGCTAATAACATATGATACATCCCTGTAGTTTAACAGTATATACATGTAGATGACCTGGATAGCATACAACACTGGAAACACTGTTTACACACATACCCCTTTTTCCACCAAATTATCTCTGGTTCTTGTACCGGTTTCGTTCAGGATTCTAGGAAGCTTGGAGCTATCGAGCGAACCAGTGTGCATTTCCGCCAGTTTTGAGCCGAACCATTGTAATCACGGATGCGTCATCAATGGAGGGCGTTGCGCAATGCACAACGGAAGTAAACAGTAGTAGCAAGCCGGCAAATTGCATTGATTACCTGCAAGCTTTTGTTCAGTTATTACAGATATTTGTTTTATCCAAAAAACAAGCATGGACCAACCAGGGGTTTTCCTGCACAGAGGATTTTTTGGCACCCCAAAGAGGTTTTCACCACCCCCAAAGGAAAATCACCAAAATGATAGGAATTGCACATAAAAATAGCAATTCAAATCCTCTCTGAATGCTTTTAATAGCAACTTATCACACAATTGTTGAACAAATAGAACATTAACTTAAATACAGCATCTTTGACTTCCAGCAGTCAACTCCCTTGTCATCCACAGCCACTATATTTTACACTGTCATAGTCACACCCCAAAGACTCATTCTGAGCCAGGAAAAACCCTGCCAAGAAGACGTAGAAGACTATTACATCTGAATGTCAGCAACTACTGACTTTTTTCTTTTTTGACACCTGAAGATCCCAAAATTTAATCTCCGCTCACTGATGTTAGAAATCCCACTCACTCACAACAAAGAAGGGTCTCTTTGACACTTGAGTGTCTTTTACTGAAAATACTCTACTTTTCCTCTAGCACCACCATGAGTTTGACATTTGTGGCTTTCAATGAAAATTATCGACAACTATTGGATGGCTTGTCATGAAATCTGGAGCACACATTCATGTTCCCTGCTTTAGTGCTAATTGTGCAAATGTTAGTATGCTGAACTAAGACAGTCAACATAAACAGTATAGCTGCAAAACAGCAGCATTCTAGCTTCGTCATTGTGAGCCTGTTAGCATGATGATGTTAGCATTTAGCACAGAGCACCGCTATACCCAAGTATAGCATCACAGAGCTGCTAGCGTGGCTGTTTCATCTCTGATCGGTCCCAGACCACAGCACTATATCATAAATGTGTTGGCGATTGGAGCTCCGCAATCTCAATAATAAAGACAGTGTTTACTGTTTGCTGTTTGCACACAGGAAGTGTGTTTTATGTTTCCTGCAGCAGCAACAGCAGTTTCTTTGAAGCAGTTATTATAAACACTGATAACCGCCATGGCTGAATAGATAAACATACTTAGACAGACTCTATCAACAGGAAATGCAGTAAAGTAGAATCACAGAACAGTCAGATTGACTGAGAGGTGGCTTTTAGAAAGTACAGCTTAGAAACACAAAAGATGGAGACAAAATAAAAAGCACACGAATCACAAACACACATGACAGATTACTACCTCGCCAAGCAACAACCAATCAATCAAAGACGACTGTACCAACCAAACAAGCTTCTGGAAAACAAAAGAGGGCAGACAGAATCAACCCCTCTCATCTCTTTCCCTCTCATCACCTCGCACCAATCTGAATCTTGATTTGAATGGTTCGACTGATGAGAAGAACCGAAAGCTTTGAAGCGTCAGTCTGGCCGGGCTCCTTTACGCCACCCAGCCAAAGTAATGCCATATCACATTTGACACCCCAAAGACTGAGAAATTGATCCCCCAGTATGGCCATTGATCGGGTTGGGGTTTGAACACGCGCACAGGCCGAGCATGGAGGGAAGGGTCAGGAGCAAGATGTGCGCCTGGTTCAGTTCTTTTGTTACGGGAATCGATGATCTCCCACCATGGGGGAGATTAGCCCAGTCGGGTCACGTGAAGCACAGCATGAGCTTATATTATATTAAGCTTGTGTCCTCAATATGTTATTCTTTATGTTAGTCTAACTTATTTGTGTGTTTTCTTGCACACCTTGTGAGAGCAAAATTTAGACCTTTAGAGATCCTTTTGAGGGTCGGGTTAGGCTAAAAAAATACGAGTTTGTACGAAGTGTTGTCCGACCACGTCGGAAGACAAAAGTGTTGAAGGCAGAGCTGGTCATCATAGAGAGGGGGGAGATGCGATATTGTTTAAATATGTGGTGTAAAAGAATGAAAAAGTGCTCGAGAGAGAAGTTGAAATCCGGTCTCCTTTCTCACCTCCACACAGCGTGAAGTGGGTGTTAATGTCGGATTGTTGGTTTCGGAAAGTTACAGAAATTGTCGGACACAGCCTCCCAAATTCCAACATCGGAAAAGTGTGGGAGGAGGGGGAGTTTCCGAAACTATTAGACCATCTGACAAGCACTTCTGATGGTGTATACTGGCGCCTTAAGGGGTTGAAGTAAAAGTGCGAATGCATTTGGTTGTGAGACCTTTTCTGGAAGAGGTATGCATCCCTGAGACAGTTGCTTTTTGGCTTTTCTGGAAGGTGAGCAGACACACATGCCCACATTTTCCCTGAGGCCAAATAAAAATGCCTGTGCCATTTATCTCAACTACAAGTTCATACACTGACACTTAACAGTACAGGCATTGTTTTCTGGGAAACAAAGTCAAGTAAATAAGTGTAATAGAGCATGAGGTCTAATAACGCACATGCATCTCCCGAGACACACAGTCTAGTCCTTCCGAAACAAAGATGTGTTTGTTGTTTATTGCTTAAAATCATTTTCTTTTCCGAGGTGTATTTTCCTTGTTGAAAATACACCTCAGAAAAATTACATTACATTGCCATGTTGACTTACATTCAGTGTTATTGCAACACTCATGTTTCCCAAACAAACTGGTTAGTGATGCTTTGAACCAAAAGAAGTGTAGAGAATTAAACACAGTGTCCTGCCAACAGGATGCTGACAGGAGAGCTTACTGGCTGCTGTTTAGAAGACTATTTGTAATTTCACTCTTTCAGATTTCCCATCAGTGTCCAAACCTGCCATTGAAATTTGATTCATGCAAATGGTATGAATCCGAGCCAAACTGGATTTTTGAGGCCAATATGTATATTTGAGAGTTGTAAAAATCTAGGGCTGCCCCCTAACAGTCGACCAAACGTTAGTCGACCAAGTTTTCATTGGTGGACCTATTTTTCATTGGTCGATTGGTCACAGAAAAACCCCTTGCTGAGGGCTTTTAATTTGAAATGACGGACACAGGAAGTCACTCAGTCAGGCATTTTTGGCTGGTCCCTGCAGTTAACTATGTTGGGCATACACAGGAAATCTAAAGTGTGGGATCATTTTGAGAGGGTGAAGGATGACCCCAAGAAGCTGACATGCAAACTCTGCAGGCAAACATTGGCCTATCATTCGTCGACCACAAATATGACTTCTTATCTAAAACATGGAAGTACTAGGCTATTTCGTAGCTTTGTGCATGTGCTTGTAAATTAAATGTGTATTTTAAATGAGCACTGTCTTTCAGAGGCTGGAGCGGGATGGATTTTGAAGCTAGAGTAAATATATTGTTATCATATGAAACTGGAAGATTTAAGGAATCGATTAGTACTCAAGATATCTGAATAAAAATCATAAACGACTAGTCGACTAATGGCTTGAACTAACGACTATTGGTCGACCAGGAAAATCTTTAGTCTGGGGCAGCCCTATAAAAAATCTGACAATGATATAACGGCCGAAGTAAATATAAGGCTACACCCAGCAGCCAGTTAGCTTAGCTTATCATGAAGACTGGAAGCCTAACCCTAACCTTAGCCTGACTCTGTCCCAAGGTAACAAGATTTACTTATACCAGCAGCTCTAAATAAATTATTCTTATTAATCAACATGCTATGCCTTGTTTAATCAGGAGAAAAAAACATGGTTTTACCGGGAATTGTGTGTTACATAGAAAATCTTTCCAAGTGCAGAAACAAAGAACCAAAGAAACAAAGGCAACGCAGAACATTATAAGAGCAGCAGAAGTGAAAGCCTAAGCAGGATCCAAAGTAAAAAGAATAAAAAGCAGAGGAGAGCAGAGAGCAGAGGAGGTGAGAGCTGAAGGCTTTGGCAGGGCCAAAGCAGGCCACAAACAGACCAGTGCTAAAGGGCCCAGGACAAGTGTTGCCATGTCCCCCTGAAACCACGGAGGCCACTGGGTAATGAATAAATAAACACCCCCTCCAACCATCTAGCCTCTTCCTGCTCTCCACGTTTGGCAGCCAACACACACACACACACACACACACACGCATATGCATACACATACAGAAACTGGCACATGCACATAAACAATGCACACAAATGCATACATGCATGATTGCCATCGGCCTGACAGACTCACAAACATGAAGGTTTTGTGCAGCGGAGTTTCTGTGATTGTGTGTGTGCACGTGCCGATGGTGTTCTATACATCCACCGGTCCGTGTGCCAGAGCATATTCCCTGCTTTGCCTGCGTTACATTGTTCATCTGTATGCGTTTTATTTGCCCATCCGTATTTATCCAAGGCTGTGTGGAGACATTTGGCTGGCTAAGCCAAAGCCGGGCAGCCTCAGTACATTCCCGCACTTGTGCCATGTATAACCCAAGTGAGAAATCACCCACACGCCAACGTAGAGAGGCATGCGGCAACGCCATGTCAGAGCTTAGGAAAACAAGAGACGAGAAGCTGCGAGACTCGCAGGGATGGTGCCTCGGCTCCACATCTTCGGACCTGACAGTCAGTGAAAATATTTTCAATTATTCAACTTGGATTGAGAAGCCGAAGACGGAGCAAAGGCCTTTTAACGTGTAACTTGTTGTGACAACTCTAAACGACTGTCACCACCGCCTGATGAAATATAGATATTTTGTTTTGTTTCCGAGAGGATTAATTTGTCATTACCAAGTTGTTGCTTCGCAGAAGGCTGAGATCCACTCCTGTTAAATGTCAAGAGGAAAGTGAGAGCAAGGAGGCTGAACAGAGATGATGAGGAAAGGACAGAGGCAGCAAACCTCTAGATGTGATCTGATGAACCCAGAAAGAAAGAAGTAAGGCTATACAGAAACACACACTCTCACGCTCTCCTGGGTTTGGTTGATATGAGTTTTTACAGGATAGGTTCACAATGTTTCAAGTCTGTAGTCATTCTACTGTGTATACTGGCCATTAAAAGATTCCTTCCTCATGCACTTTTATCTAAAGATTACACATCTGAGTTTGTCAAAAGAATCTTTCAATGTTACAGTCTTTTCAGCACCAAATTCCTTCATTTTGTAACTATCCGTCCAATGCAGCTCAACAGGGAGAATTGATTACATTTGACCATTTTGGCACCAGAATTTTCATGTCATGTAAAGTGTAATCAAAACGGATAAAGTTTTGCAGCCAGATTTATCAGCTTTTTGTGATGAGATGCCTCCGAATGCCATTCATACCAGTAAAGTTCTCCAATAACAGAGAGATAAATTTAATTACAGGATTTTTGGGGTTTTTTTTAACTGCCAATCGTGAGGCTCATATCCTCTCATCCATCATAACAACAACAACAACGGCATTTTATGAAATAGTCAAGCAATGTAACTGTACTGTCAACGCCAGGGTAAAAAATTAAGGGGTCTTGACCAAAACATCTAATTGAAAATTCACAAAAAATGCCTGTGAAATTAAATATTAGGGGATTTTACTTGAACTAAATCTGAACTCAGCATTTTTTAACTGTCCTCCTCACATACAAATAAACCATAATGCCTCATGAATCACCCGATGAGATGTATTGTAGTCTATACCCAGGTACCGTGTTTTGCAGTTTTTAAATCACAAAGCAAGAGATTACGCAGCCTGAAGCAACAGGGAATTTTGTCAGCCAGCAGTAAAAAGAGAATACAGACTAACTCAAGCCAAGCACTAAAACAGAAACGCGATGTGTACACACGTCAATACAATGTCCCTAAAATTCACACCAGTCTTTCCTGTACATATACATACACCATCTACTTCCCCTCTTACCACACGTATTGCTCTCCGTCAGACAGAAGATTACATGGCAACCTTGACCCGTCTGCCCAATCGTAAATTACCACGCAGCCTCCGCTGGCACCTCATCAGCTCGCGCCCACAACCGCCATTACACTACATCAGTTCCTTGGTGAGTCCATTGTGTGTATTACACCAGGTTTTGCAATGTAGTGAACTAATAATTCTGTACTGAGAGACTTTAGATGGTAGTCACTGGGAAATCTGTAATGTTAAAGCTGTATTCTGCATATAGGCAGCTTAAAATGGCAGCAAGTGATGCCTGATTTGATTGAAAATGAATTGGTTGGCTCGATCACACACACACAGGACTTTCACCCAGGAGACACAACCGTCACATTTATTTAAAATGGAACAGAGAAGTAGGGATTTTAATGCCAATCCCGAAGGTTTTTTATTAACCATACCAAGTTTTTTTGTTGTCTGAACCTAACTAAGCCTAAACAAATTTCACAACATTACTCGCAACGTTAATGGCAGATGTATTTAAACAGAACACAGAAGTAGGGATTTTAAAGCAGTCCACGCATTTTTTTACTAACCATATCAAGTGATTTTGATACCTAAACGAATCGAATTAATCCCATTTCACAACATTAATCGCATGTGTATCACACGACCGGCACATGTATTTAAAACGGAACACGTATTATAGCTACGAACTGTCGTGCATACATTTTCGTATTCATTATACGACCCGTTTCTGAGAATTAAGGCTGCACGGTATGAGAAAAATATGCGATATTCGATAACAGTGTTGAATAACGCAATAACGATATTACTTGCAATAAATAAACAGATAATAAAGTGTACTCAGTTCTGCCTTTCTGCTCTTTTACCGCTAAAATACAACAACCTGCTTGTTGAATTAAAAAAAAAAAGTTATTAATTATTTCCAACATTCTTTTATTGAACTGAACACAAAAGGCACCATAAAAAAAAAGATTATTTACAATTTAAAAGTGCAATTTTCTACTAATGCTTTCTTTTAACTAACTCAAAATCTCTGAATGTTTCTTGCGATGTGTCCCAGTCTTGGGATGGTCATGATGGAAAGGAGGAGATGATGAGAAAATAAGAGCGTAATGGGAGCCTCACTTTTTGATTTAGCCTGATAAGACTGGTGCATCTTAACAACAATAAATTGTAACCCCAAGCAGCTTTAATTGAAGTTGGCAATTAAAGTGATTCAGATGCTGATCATTAGACCCGAGTACCAGCTACACTCGCTCATTCTCAAACATAACGGGCTTGCAGGTACAGTAACAAAGCGAATAAGTACTCACATTTACAAAAACTGTAAGGCTGAGCTTGATGCAAAAGACAAAACGATTAACATGAAAAATACGGCTGCGTGCTACGTCGATGCTCTTTGATGGGTTTATTCATCAGTGCTCTGACCTCCGCTGGCCTTCATTAGTTCTGCCAAAGCTTTGGAAGATAATGTTCGACATGCCGTGATCAACACTTTTGTCAACGTAAGAATAGGTGTCATTGTAATTGCGTGTCAAGTAAACAAAATAGAGGGTCAACTTTCCAAAAAAAAAGAGACATGAGTCATGAATTAAATGTTTGATTCACTTTAACCTTGAGTGATTACAGAAGAGTGCGTGTGTCTGTATTCAGTACATGCGTCTCTCTCTCTCTCTGTCCTACGCTTTATATGGATGCAAATGAGTATCTGACTGTTTATATGAATGCATAAAGAAGACATGGAAAAGTGTGTGTGTCTGTGTGTTTCTGTGTGTGTAATATCAACGTGTGTTCTCTCTGCTCTCCATGCTGCTCTGCTCCCACAGTGCCCCTGGGACCCATCTGCCTCCCTGTTATTAATTCATCAGGCTTAACCATGCAGCGCTTTATGACTCTGTTTGGACTGACGAACTATCACACACCCCGATCTCTCCCTCACTCTCTCTCAGGAACACACGGTATTGAAAAACAATATCTGTCACAGGATGCCGAACCTACACTTGCAGCTTGACGTGCCTATTGCATTGTCTGTTAGATGTCCCGCCTCTTGGCCTCCATATATGCAGGTCTGTTGTCTCGTCAATATAGTGCGCATATAGATTGTGCCGTCTCTGCGTCGCTGCCACCAGGAGAAAGTATTGTTCTTGGTTAGTTCCTGAAACAATGCTCTATCTTTGTGTTAATTTTACAGCGTCAAAACATATCTTAAATGCTTCCTTGTGATTCCATAAGTACTCTCAAAATCACTAAATCACTCAAAAATGATTAAACTGAATAAAAACCAACAAAATAGAATATCTTATTACACTTCAGAGACACTGAGAGGGCCAAAACATAATTTCTCAGAAGGCCACAAACCTTCTTTGGGCAGCCCTGAACTCCAAAACTAAATTCACTTTACTTTGACTGTGTAGCTAATTCCCAGCACGGAAACTGTTTTTGGCTGAGAACACAGCTGATTGTTCCATGTTCAAAATAAACCCTTTTTAAAGAAAAATCTAAACTTTGCATTGAAAGATAATCTAAGAATCAATCAATGCCCTTCACGTGAATACGTCTTGATTGCCATGTCTAAACCTATTCCCATCAAAGACGGGAAGAAGAGATCTGAGATTGCGGTACATCAAAAGAGTTTATCTAGCGAGTATTATGTGGCTGTAAATAGCTGCAGCGAAGATACGAGACACTCAGTGAGAACTGAGAAAGTACAAGTGGAGAGGGAGGAAGTAAGCAAAGAAAGAAGGGAAAGTATTTTACTGGATACTCCAGGAGCTCAAAACCAGACAGACACAAAAAATGAACAAAACAAAATCACCTCATTATTTTTACAACTAATAGTAAAAGTCTCCTTTTTTTGTGGGACAAGAGTTTTCAATCTTTGCCACAAAGTCTGCTCTTCTAGTTTCTCTGAATTAGAAGTTAACATAAGTTGTAACCAGTATCACAATCACTCCCTCCACTGTGTTGACTAACTAATACAATACAGTCCAGACCAGACTGTGTCAATTCTGTCCATTCCACAGAACTATAATAATTTGCTTTATTTTGCAGAACAAATGTGATTTACAGATCTGATACTACGCTCACTTATTGACCTATTTTGACAATTTTGCTTTCATTCAAAATAGGTGAGCATTTTTTAGAAAGCTGACACACTTGGGTGTAAGTGACTTCGGTCCCTCAGAGGGTAACACTAAACTTGAGGACATCCAGGGGGAGTTCTTCTGGGCTCACCAGTGGCTTACTACTGGGGTTGTACTGCCCCCCAGTGGACACGGTGTGAACACAATTCTCCACAATGGAGAATGAAAGACAATCAGCATCACAGCATCATGCATAAGTTAAGAGCGTGTTCAGTGTCACGTTACGAGTTGTGTGATCGGAGGAGAGAGGTGTGCTCACCCTGCAGCTGGGTCAGTGTCTTGCTCAAGGACACTTCAGCTGTGTGGGACAGGAGAGACTACCTGAGACCAATGCTGCGCTCCAAAGCATTGCATACTTTTTCTTTTTACTTTTAGGATGTACTGCAGCTGCCCTTACAAAGTGCATACTGTTGCATGCAGTATGCATGTAATTGGGATACTACATCATAAAATTGTGCCTTGAACTTTGACCCTTTTGATCATATATGCTGTGCACAGAGAAATTGTGGGTCAGAATAGCCAGAAAAGCACGCTGGCTTGCATAACTGCAAAATGTGACTGGATACAGTAGGATATCCTGGTATTTTTGGCATACTGCATTTGACATACTATGTATTGGGACATTCTGAATATTCTACTGGCATACTGAGCCCGAATTATCGTTCTTATCCATAAAATGTGCAGGTCACAGGAGTTTGTCCTACACATATTTTGGCTGGATGTACTGTAACATTCAGCATGTATCAGTTCAGGCTACAGGTGAAAAATGCAGGAATTACCCGTGTCCTGTTTGACGAGTAAATTGTATTTCTGCAACCCACTTGCACACAAACATATACACACACCTGACCCATGATACTGCAAGTTATTCTCTTATATAGTATGTGTTGACAATGCTCGTTTGATTCTTGGAGCTCCAACATTATTCCCGCCCTCGAGTCTCTATGGAACAAAACGACTGACAATGTTTGAAAATGGCCCCAACAGCATGGGGAATGCAAGAGCGAGACAGAGAGTTATTGGGATAAAAATGTTGAGAACGACGCTCTCTATGGAGCAAAGGAGTGAGACTAGCTGACAAGAGATGTGAGAGAACAGTGATATGACATATATTTATATTGTTCCCTTTTCTTTCATCTTTATTTTATTTCATTATTTTCTCAATCTGATTTTTTTTCATACATTTCCTTTGTTTTTCTTCTAGTTCTTTTTTTTTTTTTTAGTATGGAATTATTATTGCAGATTTTATTTGTCACAAATAAATGGAGGTGCAAGAGTTGGAGAGGGTAAAGGATGAAACGAGATAGGTAATGGTATAATTAACTGGCTAAAATACAAGCATGCAACAAAGGCAAAGAGAGACATGGGGGTTTTTATTCTCTCTCTGCCGCAGTTGGACAACGAGATGAAGAGGCAGGAAGGAAGAAGAGGAATGAGAGTAAGTGCGGGAGAAATCTCATTAGGAAGGATCATAACAATAAAGCACAATGCAGAGCCACTCCCTGATGTGTGAAAGTAAATCTTGATTTCTTATCTGCGAGAACACAAACTGTGGTGGCGATTTACGTCCCCCCCGCCCCCGCCCCCCAACACTCTCCACAAGAACACACACTTAAAACCACAGATGTTTGGACGCTTCAGCATTTCTAGGGATTTTTTTTTTTTTTGTCTTTTGCCTCAGTTACCTCTATAATATGTAGCGTGATACAGAGGAGGAAAGACACGTGTGAAAAAGCTGATTTTGGGACAGGAAATGTTACGGTTGGCAGCCGTTTTTTTTGGAATTAGCTGTTACAGCAGAGCAAGTATAGACATCGTCCAAATCAGATGAGTTACACAACATGAGCATCATACATTGTGCTGAGGTGGTGACACGGGTACTGAAATACCCTCCACAAATAAATAACTTCTGTTTGATTTAAATAGTACTCAAGTGCACGTAAGAATATGCAATGACAACTTCTGAGTACAAAAGCAGCGCTTTTGAAGACACCATACATAATGTAATTACATATTGTCACTGTGAGATTATAAATTCATCCCTCCAACTAATCCCTCATCAGTGGTGCTCTGTAAAGCAGTCACCATGTTTCGTTTAGCTTTCATTCAAAATTGGATTCAAAGTCCCCCTGACTAGACGCTAACATTAAAAATCTTCATGAGCAAGACGGATTTTATAAAGTACTTGAGTTATTGTAATTAATTTCTCTCCAAACTATTCAAACATGCTGGCATTTCAAACCGACTTCATCAATTAACCCTGAATTCAGCGTCAGTGTAAAGCGGACGTCTTTATCGCTGCCTGCATGTAAACAATCAATATAAATACAGTAGAGACAATGCATTGTAAATTAAAAGCAATTAGCTGACCATATATTTGTTAGATATTTTTAGATATTTGTTAACACTCAGATCCTTGTACTGTAATCTAATTATCCAAAAGTGCACAAGGACCCGAAGAGTCATGAACCACACTGGCACTATTATATGTTCGACGCAACATTGAAGCAGATGCATTAAAAAGCTACTGACACTGTGAAGATGGAAAAGGTACTTATACACGGGTCTTTAAGGAAGTGTTCAGACACTTTCTCGCTCTCCGAGAAACAAACATCTTTTAGCTCCTCGGGTAAACTGCTGCTATCTCTCCATTTCCTGCCCCAAGCAACCTCACTTAGTGCCTTTCCCTCCAGGGAGCTTTTTCTTGGCAAACAGGGCTGTTTATTTTACTAAAGCGGGCCCTCACTTCAGCTGGTTTGCCTAATTAAAATGTTGCAAAAGCGTTGAGGAGTAGGTATTTTATTTAACAGCTAATTGTGCTGACGCCAGGGACGGGGGTATTTTATGCATACACTTTCCAGGATCTTGGGGAAAGAACACAATTGTATACACACATATATACACACACGCACGTGCGCACGCACACACACACACACAAACACACACACACACACACAGAGGAGATCAGTTTCTTGCTCATTGGTGGGATGAATTTTAAACAGTCAGGAGTATCGAGTTAATCAGTGAGAATTCAGTGGGGGGATATCAGGTTGCCTTTTAACAGGGGAGGATGCATGTATGATTAACGCACCGCTCCCCATTGGACTCAACAGAATAATTGTCTTGTTTACCAACAGGTGTTTTTAATCTAGACAGGAATTAACAATCCTTGTTTGTAAGGGCGCTCAGGGGTTGTCATGTTTGAGATGTAATGACTTGCCGTTTTTCTTGTCAACAGCTCGTGTCATCCTAATTGAGTGTTTCAAGTCAATGAATTTAGAAAGGACAAGGTGCATCTACAGAAAATGCTTCGCTGGTGTTGTTTCTAGTGGACATTCCCAAAATCAGTGGATGTTTGTGTCAATATATTTTTTAATACAGCCCTAAAGTTGCTAAACTGTTTAGATTCGAACTGGCACAATCACAAACACACAGTCACAGCTGTAAGTACATCCACAGACTGACAGGGGGTTGGCGAGGATTCACGCAGGGGGTGTGTTGTCTTAAGGCAGACAATAAAATACAATCCAGGAAGTCCAGTTGGAGTAACAGATTAATGTGTTTAAAGACTTATCAAACACCAAAAGCGCTGCACAACTGTTTGTAACAACAAGTGCTCCAAACCATACGACCATGTTTATTATTTGTTCCTACTCTCTAATTCGTTACCATGTTGTTGGGGCGATGGGGGTTCAGGTGGGGCTTGAAAATGTCACCCCCTCCAAAGTGGGGATTGACAGAAAAAGTTTGAGAACCACTTCTCTAATACAACCCATACAAGCATTTACAAAAATAGCGCCCCTAGTGGTCGGAGTAAATACGACCCATATGAGCGTTTTTCGCCCTCATAAATAAATCTTGTGTTCGGTTTTAAAAGTTCCGTTAACATTAAAACGGGCGTTGTTGCGGTAGGTTTAGGTTTAGGCAACAAAACAACTATGGTTAGAAAATATGTTGTGGTTTGGATTAAAATCATTTTTCATACATTAAATCACTTCAGTGTATCCATGTCACGTGCCGCAGCATGTGACATAGTTCCTGTTGTAACTCGCTGTTTAATTTTATTTTCAAACGGGACACAAACACTGGTCTCCTGTATAGATAGATAGGTTGGTAGATACTTTATTCATCCCCTTGGAGAAATTCAGGTATCCAGCAGCAGCTCACACAGTACAGTAAGGACACACAATGCAAGTGACAGATAAGAAAAAGAGACAAACAATAAAAGTCAGTGCTAATGTGTTAAAATGGAGCCAAAAGTAAGATACATATATAAATAAATAGGTGAGAACTATTGCACGTTGTTAAATGTTAAAATTGCACATTGATAAAACTCATTTTAACTCATTCACCACCACTCCTACCTGCCCCAAACATGTATCTCACTCTAATATATATATATATATATATATATACACACACACACACTACATTACATGACTTTCTGCCACAATAATATCTACGAACAGGAGAGGGCGCCACCTAACAATAAAACGCCAATATGGGTCGTAATTACTGCCTGAAGTGCTGTTGTTTTGCTCTGGAGGACAGTCTGGTTTGTAATGCTCCCAGTCAGGATTTTACAACTAAAAATTTCTCACAGCAGCAATCATTTTTCACCACAGCAATCACAAGGTAAACAGTAGAAATACCACTTTCACATTACAAGGTAATCTAATAGGAATGTACCCTTGCATGTACTTGATTGGCCAACGCAGTATACAGCAAAAGTTGAGCTTGGTTAAATTATTTTTTGTCAAACGACCGTGAGTTGTGTAGCGGAGCCCCTTGCGTTGGCGCCCCCTCTGTGGCCTTAAGGGCCTTGCTCAAAAAATCACTGAAATATTAAGAGTTGCAACTAATGATCATTTTCATCATCGATTAATGTGCTGATTATTTTCTTGATTACTTCGATTAGTCTATAAAATGTAAAAAAAATAAAAATAAATAAATAAATGTCCTTCATAATTTTTCAAGATGACATCTTCAAAACAGTCGAAAACCCCCAAACATTCAATGTACAATCATATAAAAACAGAAAAAGCAGCAGATTGTTACACGGGATGGCATGTTTGGTGAATCCATTATCAAAATAGTTACTGATTCATCAGAATTAATCAACTACTTTTTTCAGCCTTAAAAACATTTAACATTATAAAAAAAACAACTGCAGGGTTATTGTACTGAATAACACTGTAAGGTGTTAGTGCTGTGATCCATCCCTTGCAGCAGACGTGATGCCAGTGGGAAATAAATTTGTCACATTTCATATTTTTTACTCTCTGTTCTTTGGATATTCTGTCACTCTGGCAACCAGACAAACAAGGCAAATCACCTCGAGTTATCAATAAAAAACTAACGGGATTTTTTTTTTCCTCTAATGAAGTGTTAAAACACTCGGGTTGTGGTCTTCATTGGTTTAGGACGGTTTGGAGGATAGTGTGAATTTGGTGCAGTTATTGAGGTAGTAAGGGGGGGGGGGGTCCTCGG